>PVIW01004517.1:0-130316 GCA_004026585.1 Noctilio leporinus
AAATGGAACTGCCTTTTGATCCAGCCATTCCCCTACTTGGACTATACCCAAAGAAGCCTGAGACACCAATTCATAAGAACCTATGTACACCTATGTTCATAGCGGCACTATTTACAATAGCCAGGTGCTAGAAACAGCCTCAGTGCCCATAGGAGGATGATTGGATCAAAAAACTTTGGTACATTTACACAATGGAATTCTATATGGCAGAAAGAAAGACGGAACTTGTACCCTTTGCAACAACATGGATGGAACTGGAGAATATTATGCTTAGTGAAATAAGCCAGTCAATGAAGAACAGGTATCATATGTTCTCACCCATTACAGGACAATAATGAGCAAAACTAACAACAAGCAAAACAGAACCAAGTGTATGAATACAAGGAATAGGCCTGCAGTAGTCAGGAGGAAAGGAGGAAAGGGGGAGGGGGAGGGGGGAGGCAGAGGCAAAGAAGGGGAGCAGCTTAGACAAGAACCTAGTATAAAGGAACCATAGACATGGGCAACAGGTGGGATTGACTTTGGGGGGAAAGGGTGGGTGGGGAGGGGGACAGAGGGGAGAAAATAAGGGATGGATGTAATACAACAATAAAATTAAAAGAAAAAAAAATGTTAACAGGAGATATACAAGATGAAATAACTATGCAGAGACATTAATAGATTAAGAAGAAGGATTAACTCACAACATACTTATATTCCAGAGCTAGCTACCCTGCCCTACAAGTGCCAAAGTTAATCAGATGGATGGATGGATGGATGGACGGATGGATGGATGGATGGATGGACAGATTGATATATAGATGAACAAATGGATGGATTGATAGCTAGTCTCCACATTTATTTAGGAACTGGGAGAAACTGTAAAGAAGATCTATAACTTTCTTTTTCTCAACCTGAAAATAGTAATGAAGAGATGGGCAATAGTCAGTACTTGTAGATTTGCTACAAAAGGAAAGTTCATATTGAATGCCACATTTTTAAAACAATGTGATATAGAAAAATAGGCAAAATAATATAATAACTGCAGTGAAAATAGAAGAGGTAGAGGGAGCTGGGGTTTGGGGGTGTGCATGGGAGAGGAAACAGGAAGGAAGGATTTGAGAAAACAAATTTCTGATAAAGATACTTGGTATTTTGGTATATCTGGGCATCAGGATTTTCCAAAAGTCTCCAGATGATTCTAATGAGCAGCCAAGTTTGAGAATGACTGGTTTATATCACCCTACAAATGGCCACCAAGTCACGCTTCCACTAAAAGATCTCACATTGTTTCTTTACTAATTATAGGATAGGTATTAGCTCTTCTTTCATTTACTCTTTTAACAAATGCCCTGTGAGAGCCAGGGCATTACTTACTGCTTTGAGTCTTGGGCTTTAACTTGTAAAAAGGAAAGAATATCTACTGTAGCTTTGCCTCAAAAAGTAAATGAGACAATGTTTGCAAAGCATTTTGCACAATGCTTGGTACTTAGAAAAACACACATAAATAGTGGCAATAACTCTCATTATTCTCTGGCGGATGACTTTGCTACAATCCCCACTCCACCACCTGAAAGTATCAGGCTAACTGCTCTGGATCTTTGCTCTTGCTGCTCTTTTCCCCAAGTGTAGGTCCTGCCCATCTGAAGCTCTGCTTCCTTATTGTCTTTAAATGATTAATCTTTCTGTATACTCTGTCCTAAACAATCTCTCCCCATTTTGTCACGTGAAGCATCGTCAAGCCATTTATGTTTCATTCCTGTGTGGACACATGACTGTGCATACAGAGCCCATTTATTGTGTTGAACTGAAGAATCATTCACATCTAAGATTCATTCAGTAGACTGCAAGCTCCATGAGGGCAGCAGCCCTGTGTGGGGGATTCATCCAAATCTCCCCAAGACCTGGAATACCACCTAATACATAGTAGGTGCTTGTATTCTTTTGCAAGGGCTGCCCTAACAGAGGACCACAGATCAGGTGACTTAACAGAAATTTATTTTCTTACGTTCCTAAGGGCTGGAAGTCTACAATTAAGGTGTTGGTGGAGTTGGTTTCTTCTGAGATCCATATCTTTACAGTTGTCTTCCTTCCTTGTATCTGTGTCTTAATCCCCTCTTCTTATAAAGAAACCAGTCATATTGGATTAGGGACTACCCTAATAGCCTCAATTTCACTTAATTACCTCTTTAAAGATCCTCTCTCCAAATATAATCACATGATGAGGTATTGGGAGTTGGGATTTCAACATATAAATTGGGGAAGGGAGTGTACAATTCAGCCCACCTAACTAACCAATCTTACTGACTCGTGTAGACTGATGTTTATTAAACAACTGTTGTGTTCCTATTTTGGGTGGGTGGGGTAGGAAAATGAGTAAACTATGTTTTCTGCTTGAAGGCACTTACATTCAAATAGAACAAACCACTGCACACAATTTTAATAAATGGAAAATAAACTATGTTAAAAGTATGCACAGGGGTATATGAGACAGAAGAGAATTATATAGCCCAGCAATGGTTTCAAGGAAGCTTTCTTTGAGGAGATACATTCTGAAGTTTCTTTTAAAAGATGAATGACAACTTTATAGGAAAGAAATATAAGAAGAAATTGATTTTAGTGTAATTAGATGATTACACTCTCCATAGACTGGTAAATGGATTTAAGGCAGGGGCAGTATTAAGAGGTGTGGAAAAGAATAAAAAGATGATTACAAAGTCCAGGTGAGAGATGAAGAAGGTAGAGTTTGGCCAGTAGTAGTCAGTACAAGGAAGTCAACAGGTATAAGAAATATTTAAAGGGTAAAATCTGCAGGTCTTATTGGTTAAGTGAATATGGAAGTAATGGAGAAATAGAGGTCTAAGACAGCTCAAAGAAAAGGGTATTGAAGAATTTGTGACCTTGTTTTAAAATCACCACAGTTGTGGGAACTTGTGAAAAATGCAAATCTCAGGGGCCACCCTAGGCCCATCAAATCAGAATATGTAGGATTAGGTCCCAGGAACCTGTGCTTTAACCAGCTCTACAGGTAATTCTGACCCCTGCTACAAGGCTCTACCCTAAGAATAAGAAACATTCTTTTTGTATCCAGGAATATTTTCACTTTCATTTTTTTCTAATAACTCTCATTGAATTATTCATGCCCCAGTCTTTACTGTATATCCCAAAATTAAGCAGTTGAGGGGAAAAAGAAATTGTGAGGTTGGTTGTATTGTATATAAGGCTGTATGAGTTTTGGAAAAAGGGGATGGGGAAAGTGTCCAAATACAAATGAGCTCTATCATCAAAGGATTTTCTGAAATCTAGCATTCATTACTTATGTACTCACATTTTTTTTAAAGATTTTATTTATTATTTCCAGAGAGAAACGAAGGGAGATAGGCAGAGAGGGAGAGAAACATCAATGTATGGTTGCCTTTCACCTGCCTCTAGCCACAGACCTGACTGGAGACCCGGCCTGCAACCTGGTTGTGTGCCCTGGCTGGGGATTCAAGCTAGCGACCTTTGTGTTCATAGGCCAGCACCTTATCCATTGTGCTACCAGCCAGGGCCTATACTCAAATTTAAGGTATGAGCAACCTTTGGGAAAATACTTTATAGTCAGGTCACCAATTGAAAGAAGAGAGAAGCTTATCACAGAAAAAGGTTTCATGTTGGGGAGCAAGATTTTGAAAGCATAGTTTTATTATTTTTTTTTGAGCACCCAATGTGTTACTCACACCTACTAAAAACGAGGATGCATTAAAATAACTGGTCAATACCTCAATTGATGTTTTAGTGAAATCGTATGGTAGAATCAATCATGGTGACCCCAATGTGTTGACCTTTGGAGCGCAGAACTCTGCCATCTCACAGGTTCTTTCCAATCAACTTCATAGAAAATGCTCAGGTGCAAAACCAGGTGTTCGATTCCTGGAAAATCATTAGTAGTTAAGTAATTAAACAATGACTCACTTATTAACTTTTCTAGGTACTTTGGTCATGCTTGATAACACAAAGAGTGCCTGGTAATTATAAGAATTATTCCTTTTCCCATTTAGTAGTCACCCAAAAAATATATTTTCATGAGGATTAACAGACAGAGGCATAGCCTTCAAAGCATGGAAGATGGGAACAGGGTGCCAAATTCTACCAAGGACGATTGCTACTTCAGAACGTATGTTGGGAGAAAGCAGCATGACTGATGGAAATAGCTATTTATTCAATGTATTTGAAATTTGATTAAGTATGAGCCTTTAATAATTATAAATACTAAAGTTATCATCTTTTCACTATAAAATTTAAAGACCTGGATGAAAACAAATGCACAGGTGTCAAAACTCAGAATGTTTTGTTTCAATTCCTGATTCTGCAACTTACTGGTAGTGTAGCCTTGGGCATGCTACTTAGCTGCTCTGGGCTCTAATGGTCTCATCTTTAAAACAGCAAGTTTATCTTAAATAGTTCCTATTATATTGAAAGAGCTAATAAATGGAAAGCACTTAGCATAGGGCCTGTCAAGGTGAGTACTCAATGATATTAACTTTTATGCTGTTATTTGCTTTGGGCTCAGCTCAGATCAGAATTTGAATTTCATTTCTTCTTCTTAGTAGCTACGTGACCTTAGTCCACTCCTTTCACCTCTGTAAACCTTGTTTGCTGGTTAGGTTTTAAGGTATGTAAACTAGAGACAGGATAACATATCATGTAAAATGTTGGAGGACACAGAATAGACACTCAACTGATAGGTATTTCACATTAGCTCTTCAGAATGGATTTTATCTTATACATCAATTTAGGCTCAGTTCCATTCTTAGTACTGCCCTGTCCACAATGGGACTGACAGAAGATCCTCTCCTTTAAAAAGGGATGGTTTTCCTCATTTTGTGCTTATTGACAGACCATCTTCACAATCCTGCCCTCACATTGTCTTGAAACCACAGCATGGAGACCCCACAATCCATGGGGAAAAGGGCCAAGTCAGGCCTTTGAATGAGAGGACAGAGATGATCTCAGACACATTTTTTTATGTTTCCCCATTTTTACCAACACAGTCTCTGTCTTATTAGAATGATCATGAGCCATCTGGCCTTTGCCCAAGCCTCAAATTCAGTCAAGCACAAGCAATGAGACAATGTAATAGAAAGCAGATGAAGACAATAACATAAAAATACAAAACCATAAAAGAAAAGGTGATTAGATATGACTATCTTATTTTGTTTTTTTAAACTTTATATGGCAAAAAGACATTAATAAAATGTCAAATGATATATGAAAAAATATTTGCAGTAGGTATAGAGAAGTGTTAATGCCCTTAATATATAAAGAATACTTACAAGCCATTAATGTGAAAAAATCAGCATTTAAATAGGGAAAAGAAAAGAATGGGCAAAGAATATAAAGATAACATTCACAAAGGAAGACATACAAATGATGAGTAAATAGATGAACATGATAGAATAACAAGTAAATGAAAACAATAAATTTCATCAGATGGTCAAAGGTTTTATAAATCAAGGCTTCCAAGTGCTGATAAGTTATATGACAATGATACCGTATAGACTATTGAAAAAAACTTTCAGAAAGGTAGTGTGTATTTGTTAACACAGATCAAAAATTTAATGTGCATATCATTTGATTTAGCAATTCCATTTTTAGGAACTTATCCTAAGACAAATGTTCAAGATGTACAGAGGTGGACAAAAATAAGTGGGAACTCTGTGCCAAAGTGTGCTTCAGTAGAGCAAGCAGGCCATAAGAATGTGTGAATAGTGACAGCCGGTGCTTTGAGCACTGATGAGATTGTACCTAAGTGCACTGTATCACTGTGACATTTTTTTGAGTTAATAGAATTATTGTAACAATCATAACCTGTATGTCTTTTTCTAGATGAAGTGTAAACTGCTTTTCCCCATATATATATGCATATGTATATATACACACATATATATGTGTATACATATATATGCATACAGTAAATTTATGTATATATATGTATTTCTTACATAATTGTTTATAACAGAAAAAAAACTTACCTAAAAATCTATCATTAAGTCACTGATTAAAAATAAGAATAAATCAGTGATTTATCCACATGTGAGTAAAGATACTTCCGTTATATATATTGTTGAATTAGATCTGTTGACATGGAAATCTGTTTCTGGTACAGGGAATGTGGTAGCAATCCAGGCAAAGAAACCAGCTTATGGTAAGTTCCTGGTCATATGGAAGGATGTGTTAAAGGATGTTTTGAAAACATTAACAGCGGTGATCTCTAGGTTGAAGGATTTAGGGTGATGTTTACTTTGTTCCTTATATGTTCATGTAGTGTTTGAAATTTTAATAATAAAAATGAGTCATTTTCTTAATTAGAAATAGCTCATTACATTGTCATTTAAAAACTTCAAAAAGGCCCTGGCTGGTGGCTCAGTGGATAAGTGCTGGCCTGCAAACCCAAAGGTTGCTGGTTCGATTCCCCAGTCAGGACACATAACCAAGTTGCAAAAGTCTCCAGCCAGGTCCATGGCTGGAGGCAGGTGAAAGGCAACCATACATTGATGTTTCTCTCCCTTTCTTCCTCCTTCGCTTCCCTTCTCTCTGAAAGAAATGAATAAAATCTTTAAAAAACAAAAACAAAAAAAACTTCAAAAAGAATAAAAAGATCTGGATGAAGGAAGAGGCCCATTGCTGGCCATTGGGCTCCAGCATTTACCATTTATTCTTTGTAAGTGGTCTCTTACCCTGTTGTCAGAGGCTGCGCACAGGGCAGCCACAGCTCACTGTCTGCGGCTGTAAAGGCAGCTGACTCGATCAGTGAGTCAGAGAAAGCGTTTGCTCAGGGGTAGAGAGAAGCCTCCCCACCCATGGGCTTACAGTTTTGGCTGCCCCCCATCAAAGGCATACTCTTTCCCTTCTTCATCTGCCTTCATCACCTGCCAACAGCATATCACTTATCCTTTCACACCCAACCCGAACATCATCTCTTTGGAAAGTTTCTCCAGTCCTGATGCTTCTCCTCTGGGTCCTTTACAACATGCTCTTTATTTCTCTTGTGCAGCCATCTCTCTTGGCTTCTCAATGACCCCTTCCCTTGCCTATCTCCTCGTTCACATGAGCTTCTGGAAAGCATGCAGCATGTTTCACTCAGCTGCTCTTTTCAGGCTCATCTTATCATCTGTTACATAGCAATAGTTCAATAAATACTTGTGAATGAATCAGCAGACAGTAGCTGCTTTCTCCTGGCCTTTGCCAGACAGCTGTTACTATCCATTAAGAAAGCTACCATACTCTCAAATCTCCCCAGCTGGGCCAGGCCCTTACTAGGCACATATTCACATGGAGGTGTCCAGTATAAGGAATGGAGATGGTGTGCCTTATATAGGATGCTGCCCTTCTGTGTCCTCTGACCAATTATATCTGTCTGTGCTCATACAAAAACAGGATGTGACACCAGTTTAAAGTCATCTGTCTGGGCATCAAAGTTTTATAAACGTGGATACAGTATTTCTTCAACCCATGTTTTACCAGTGGGTGGAGAACATAAGACCTCTTTCATCGCATGGAGCCTGGCCACCATCAGGCAGAATTTCCTCACACATGAAAGGGCTCTGGAGAGCCCTGCATTTTCATAGTCTTCCTATGTACCCCTCAGCACAGGCTTCAGGTGGGTTTATGCCAAGCAAGTACTGGGCAGCCAAAGGTATATAAATGTCACCTGAACAAAGAGGAATAATGAAAACTAGAAAGTTACATGTGCCAGTAGGTCAATGTCTTTATCTGATTCCATGAGTTTTTTCTCCTAGGTTTAGCAGGAACGCAAGTACTACACTATTCCACCTGAGCTGAGCTTTTAAAATGCTGCTGCCTGGAATCACAACTGTGGGAAATGATGTTTCCATTAGCAACAAGAAATGGTATTAATACAGTGTTTATCCAGTGTTTCATATGGTTGACGGGGTTCAGAGGCAAGGTTCTCTACAAACACATACATAGGCAACATTCATCTTCTGGTTAATTCTGGTTAATTTTCTCCCCCCACCCCCAAGTATAATGGAGACTAATTCTAGGAATATTTTTTATGGAAATAATCCAAAATATGGGAAGGGGAGTCTTGCAATATTTATATACAACAGAAGGAAGGAAGGAAGGAAGGAAGGAAGGAAGGAAGGAAGGAAGGAAGGAAAGAAAAAGAAGGAAGGGAGGGAGGGAAGGAGGGAAAGTTGAGTCAGCCTAAAAGCCTACCATTGAGGGATATTTAAATAATTGATGAAATTCTAATGAAGATATTATTATGAATCCATTAAAATGATTTTGAAGAGTATACAACAACATGGAAAATGCTTACTATAAGACTTTTGGAAATGCAAAATACTACTATTTTTATAACCATGCAAATTAGGGGAAGACACAGAGGTGTTAAAACAAAAGTGGAAAAAAAAATCTAATAATCCAATCACTCAGTGAACTATTAACATGAATATTTACTTCCAGTCATTTTTCTGATCATAATTTTACATATACCTATATACACAAGCTTATATTTTAATAAAATAAAATGGAGATCTAATGTTATATAGTTTTTATATCTTATTTTTGTTATATGGCATTTTATTTATGAGCATTATATTTTTTTAAATATTATTTTCAATACCTGCATAGAAGTCTATCATGATTACATCCCACAATTTATTAGGTTAAGCCACACAAAAACTTGTTTTCATAGGTCAACACTTGTCAACTTGTCATTTTAGATGGTTCAACTTAATATTTATCTAATTCCCATTTGGAGCACTTGGGTTGTGTTAATTATTCACAATTTAATTTAAATAAATTTAAATAAGTATTCATTGCCTCTTATTTTATTTGGATAAAATTTCTAGGAGAATTTACAGATAAGCATATTTTTAAGGTTCTTCAAATAGTTTTCCAAATTGCCCTTCAGAAAACTTGTACCAATCTCCATTTCCTTAGCAGTTTTTGTCATTCTGTTTTTACTGCACTCCACATGCAAGAAGTTCCTTACACTTTCTTCTTAATACATAATCTTCTAGAACAATTTGCCACTTTTCATTTCTTTTCATTTAAGGTAATTAACTGCCAGAACAGTTATGAACAATTTATCTTATTAAAGTTTGCGGGTGTCAAGAAAAAAGATTTCCTGTTGAAAACCTGTCTCTGGGCAGATCAAAATCAGAAATCGGTTCTTAAGTCTGGAGTGAGAACTATGAAGGATAGGTTCTGAGGTAGACACAGTAATGGGTAAGGCAGACTGAAGCAAGGTGAAACACAAGCGTATGCTCACCATTCAAGGAGTGTGCTGGATGTCTTTGGTGCCTAGCTGTGGCCAATGATGTCACCATTTCTGTCAGCATAACACCCCCATCCCCATCAACATCAACTTCAGTACAGAGACCTGCCACCTAGCTGTTAAAAAATCATATGTCAACATGGTGTTGGATGATGGGAAAAGTCTGGGAGATCAGAAATTATAAAAAGGATGAGAGGTACATAATTTAAATGATGTCCTCGTTGGGGGATTTCTCCCAGCTCTTTCTAAATATAAGCAGCAAATCATCTACTGGTCAAATAAACACCCTTGCAAAGGCAGCGAGTAAATCCTTGTTCATGCTGACTATCTCCTCCCCAAAAGAGAGAACACTGGGAGGGCTACAGAGGCTTGAAGGGACCAATACAGCCTAAGGGCTGCCTGGGGCCTCTGTAAAAGGAACTCAAAGAGTGACTTTGTTCTCCAGAAAGTAACCTAAAGAAAAGGCAGAAATCCTCTAGCCAATGTGACCCCAGGCCAACTGAAACATCAAGCTGAATAAAATATGGAGACCTTTCAAGGGGAGGCTCCATAATGAGCAGTTGCAAACGCTTCTTTGAGCCTCAGCAAGTCCCTGGGTCCCAGTAAAACTCCAGACCCTCCAAGTCTGTTTGGCTGGGGGCTCCTCTAGGAGCAGAACACAGAGCTCTCTGGGAGCCTTTCAAAAACCTTTACACAGACTGCCACACCTCCACCAAGGTCAAGCACACCATCAAACCAGCTTTTGCTGCTCGTGAACACACCCAGATTTAATTATTCTTCTCCAAGCTCATTGAGCATTCAAGCTGTAATAATTTAGTTTCACACGTCACCAGAAACTAAGTTTTATACTTGTCAAAAATTAATAAATTGCTTTTGAGCTGTAGGCCAGGGTCTGGAACTGACCCTTAGTCCCTGTAAAGTTCCCCTTCCTTTTGGCCTCTCAACTTCTTGCCCTGTCATGGAATAGTCAAAAATAAAAAACAGGTAGGAGACAGAAAATGGGCTCTGAAACTTCTACCTTTCAGAAAAATAGCAAGAAACTCAGTTTTCATTTCTTTTAAAAATGTTTCTCCTACTTGTGGTTCAGAAGTCATGCATGCACCACTTATACCCCAAACAGGACTTCTCAATGGCATACAATTTTTCCTTTTATACCTTCTCTTCATATAGAAGTTTAAACCATTGCTTCTTGTATTCTTTTCATAAATACTTCCTTGGGCATTTGACATAGCTTCACAGATAACCATTTCCCACTGCTATCATTGGATTCATATACATTAGTTTGACTTTCTACCCACTCTATAGTCAGCATTACAGAGCTTTATCTGTGTTTTGTTTTGTTTTTTGAGTACTTGGAAGACTTACTTTAAGTGTTAGGGGACATCACTGGGCTGATATTTTTTTTTTTTTTAAGATTTTATTTACTTTTAGAGAGAGGGAAGGGAGGGAGGCAGAGAAGGAGAGAAAGATTAATGGCTACCTTTCACGTCTGCTTCAGCAATTGACCTGGCTGGAGACCTGGCTTCAACCGAGTTATGTGCCCTGACTGGGAATCAAACCAGCAACCTTTGAGTTCATAGGCAAGCACCTTTCCACTGAGCCCCCAGCCAGGGCTGGGCTGATACTTATTTTCAAAAGTCTTGGACAAATCCTCTCTCACCTATTTTTAAATGTTACATCACAGAGTCTAGGCTAGGCCCTTGAAATATTGTTGATGAGGCAATAAAGGAGAATTATAACTAAGTCTTTTTTAATATTTTTTATTTAAGTTTACCCTGTTTACATAGTTTATTTTTTCACATTCACATATGTATTTTTATTGTTGTTTATGCTGTTATAACGGTTTCAGTTTTCCCTGTCTCCTTCCACCCAGCCCACCCCCCATTTCCATAATCAATCCCCATATCGTTGTCCCTCTTGTAGTTCAGTGGTGAGTTTTTACAAGTGAAACCCATGGTGGAGCTTAACTGAGTTTATATATTTTCTCCAAATATACTCTTATCCCCAAATTTTTAACTTTCAAGGGAAATAAGCAGATCATATTATTTCTATTTTATAAGAGAAGAACTTAATCTTACTTTAAACTTTTTTTCCACTTCTGGTATAACTAAAAAAACTCCTACCAAACCTTAGTCTCCACCAGGTAACTATAGTACATGAGCAAAATATACAAACAAAATTCAAACATTAAAAGATTACTAGAGAGATAACTCATGCAGGCAAATTCTGGACAGGACCTAAGATTTGATAGAAAGGGTTGGAACAGTGGTAATTAATCATGTTTATACCTCTGCCTAAAGTCAGGCGAAAGTCAGTGTCATATAGTGTGACTAATAGAAAAATTAAGGTTTTGAAAAAATGACTAACAGAATTTGGAACAACCACAACTACCAGAAGGTGAGCGAGAAATTTCAGAAAGAAGTGATCTGGAGAGGACAGCCCCAAATTTATACATACATTCTTCCCAACTATCTGGATGACCCTTGGATCACATATGTAGACATTGGACTGCAAGAACCTCAGCAAAGAAAAAAAAATACATGGGAGGGTTGAGCCACCACACAAAAGCATTTGTAGTTTGAGTGACCAAGTTAATTGCCTCCTAAAACAAAACAAACAAACAAACAAAAAATGTAATAGCATTAAGAATTTCTATAAGCAATCAAAATAGCACTTGATTTCTACAAAGTATAATCCAAAATTTGTTACCATATAAAAACTATCCTCAACAAAATAAAGAATAATGTTTTTATAATAAATGAAAAGACAGGAAGCCTCTGCTGACAAATAGACCTATTTTTATAAAAGTAAGTAGAAACACTACAACTGAAAAATACCATATGTGAAATTAAAAATGTACTGAATGTAGTTAATGATAAAATGGGAAATATGAAAGAGTCAACAAACTTCAAAACACATAAATATAAATTATTCAATCTAAAAAAGGAAATGAGGGGAAAGATTGTGTAAAATGAAAGAAATCCTCAAAAACTCATGGACCTATAGAATAATAATTAAAGTCTAACATGTGTGTAATTGGAGTCTTAGAGAAAAGAAGAGACAAATGGCCATTAAAAATATCTAAAGTTATAATGGCAGAAAATTTAACAAATATAGGAGGAGACTTTAACAGGTTCAAGAAGCTCAGTGAACTCCAAACAGGAAAACCATGCTCAGTTTCATTTTAGCTAAGTGCAGAAAACCAAGATCAAGAGAAAATCTTGAAAGCAGTAAGATAAAAAACACATTACACATGGGAACCATGATTCAAGTTAAATGGCTTCTCATTGGAAATTATGGAATCCAAACAATAGTAGACTATGTTTTAAAGGTCTAAAAGAAAAAAAAAAAAAAAAAAACTATTAATCCTGAACCCAGTACCCAGAGAAAATAATTTTCAAGGATGAAGACAAAGACATTTTTGCATTAAAGAATTTATTGTCAGCTGATTCGCATTATAAGAAAAGTTAAAGCAAATTCTTTGCACTAAAAGGAAATAATACCAAATGAAAACTCAAATTTACAGAAAGCAGAGTAAAATATCAAAAATGGTAAATATTTGAGTGAGTATAAAAGGCATATTCTCCTTTATTTCTTTGAAATTCATGAGAGAGTTTACAAGAAAACATAGCATTTCCTCATTGGGTTTAGAATATCTGTTAATGTAATACATGTGATAACTAGTGCACTAGCACAAAGGAAAGAAAAACAAAATGGACTCACACTGTTATAAGTTTCTACATTTTATATGAAATGGTACAATATTAACTCTAAATAGTAGACTGTGAAAAGTTAAGTATGTACAGTGTGATCTTTAGAATAACCACTAAAAACAATGCAAATAAGTAGAACTGAAAATTTGCAATAGATAATTATAAACACATTATAAAAAACAATTCAAATATTTCAAAAGAAAAGAAAAAGGAAGGAACAGGGAAACAACAACAAAAAATACAATATAATAGTAAACCTAAAACCAACCACATCAATAATTTTATTAATTGTACAAGGGCTAAACAGAGATTGTCAGAATGCATGAAAAATCAAGACCCAGCCCTGGCTGGTGGCACAGTAGATGGGGCACTGGCCTAGGAAACCAGAGGTCGCTGATTCAAAACCCAGCCAGGGCACATGGCCGGGTTGCCAGCCAGGTCTCCAGCCAGGTCCATGGCTGGAGGCAGGTGAAAGGCAACCATACATTAATGTCTTCCTCCCTCTCTGCCTCTCTCCTTCCCTCTCTCTCTAAAAAAATAACAAATCAAATTAAAAGAAAAAAGAAAAATCAAGACCCGGTTATTAGCAACGCACTTTAAATATACAGAAGCCAAGAAACAAGAGATTCAGTTTCATAAAACAAAAACAAAAACAAAAAAACATGGATGTATGAAAAAAATTTGATAAATTTCCACAAAAGATTATTTGAAAAAATAGCCTCCATGAATTTTTTGAACTTTATCCTTCAGAACAGAGGACACAATTCATTGATTTTCGCCAGGCACCAAGATAATTTCCTACATTCTACCCATCTGCACTAGCATATAACTCTATTCCACATGAAAGTGGTACATCACATCTTATTCCCTTTCTTCTAACTCCTCTTTGAGCAAACATACTCCCCTCTGGCTTTCCCCAAGCTCAGCTGTCATGTAAGGTATGTGCACCCCTGTTGTTCTATACACATTCTCAAAAATTCTTGATGCCAGCACAGACTTTTTATTTAAATACTATAATCTTAGTTGTATCTTGAGTGAGGGTAGGAAAGGTAGTCTCTGATGAACTTCTACTCATGAAGTAAATTATGTCAAGTGATTTTCATTTTCATGATACAGTTTATTGTTTTCTAGATAGCTGGAAGTTTAACATCCTCTAATTGACATATTCATTTTCTCCTCTGCCCTCACAATTAATTGGAGGTGATTCTCACTGAAATGTTTTCCTCTGCTGTAACAATTCATGGCCTCAAGAGGATACCAGAGTGAACCAAAAACTCTTTGGCTATTACTAAAGTGAATTGTGTATGCCAACATAAATCAACATAAATGCAAAATTCAGGTGGTTTTTGTTGTTGTTGTTTGTTTTGTTTTGTTTTGTTTTAGAAAAGGTGACTAGGGACAGAGCACAAGTGTTTTGACTAGAATCTATTTCTAACTGGGGGATTTAAAAAAATTTTAATCTTTATTATTGAATTTTTTTCTATTACCATTTAGTTTGCTTATATCCCTTTCCCTGCCAGTACTCACCACACTGTTGTCCATGTCCTTGAGTCCTTTTTCCTTTTTGTTCAATCCTTCCATCCCCCTAAGGAGCCCCCTCCCCAGCTGTCACCCTCGGTAAGTCTGTCTCTTTTCCTGGTTAGTTCAGTTTGTTCATTAGATTCCAAATATGAGTGTAATCATATGGCATTTGTCTGTCTTTGGCTCATTTCCATTAGAATAATGTTCTCTAGGTCTATCTATACTGTTGCAAAGGGTAAATTTTTCTACTTTTTTACAGCTAAGAAATTCAATGTGTAAATGTCCCATAGTTGTTTTATTCACTCATATACTGATGAGCACTTGGGCTGCTTCCATCTCTTGGTGATTGTAAATAATGCTGCAATGAACATAGAGGTGCTTATGTTCTTTCAAATGAGTGGTTTTAGGTTCCTTCAGAAATATTCCCAGAAATGGAATCACTGGGTCAAAAAGCAGATCCATTTTTTAATTTGAGGAATCTCCATACTGCTTTCCATGGTGGCTGCACCAGTCTGCATTTCCACCAACAATGCAAAAGGGGTCCCATTTCTCCACACTGTCACCAGCACTTGGTGTTTGTTGGGTTATTGATAACAGCTAGTCTGACAGGTGTGAGATGGTATACCTCATTGTGGTTTTAATTTGCATTTCTCTGATGATTAGTGACATTGAACATCTTTTTATTTGTTTATTGGCCAAAACTTTTATGTCTTCTTTGGAGAAGTATTTATTCAGGTCCTTTGCCCATTTTTTTTTTTAAATATTACTAACTTTTTTTTAAAGATTTTTTTTAATTATTTTTAGGAAGGGGAAGAGAGAGAGGCAGAGAGGGAGAGAGACATCCATGTATGGTTGATTTTCACCTGCCTCCAGCCACAGACCTGACTGGAGACCTGTTTTGCAACCTTGTTATGTGCCCTGGCTGGGGAATCGAACCTACGACTTTTGGGTTCGTAGGCCGGCACCTTATCCACTGTGCTACCAGCCAGGGCCTAGCATTTTTTAATTGAGTTGTTTGTTTGTTGGTTGGTTTTTTGTTGAGTTTTGTAAATACTTTATAAATTTTGGATATTAACCCCTTATCAGATGTATCAGTGAATACGTTCTCCCATTCTGTGAGTTGTCTTTTTATTTTGTTGATAGTTTCTCTTGCTATGCAACTAATGAGGGTATTGGTGCTTTGAAGGATTGGTCCCCTGTGACTAACATTAAGACAAGTTATAGTCTAAGGAAACACTCAAACTTTAGAATGTGAGATGCAGGGTATAAGATTTATTATATAAGCAGGCATAAATATTGAATTAAGCTAACACTACGACTCAGGGCTATATACCCAGAGTTGTGCCTCAGCTAAATAAAGTGTGTCCTCTTTAGTTTCAAAAGATGAGTTAAAGGATGAGAGCTATCCACCATGGCTGGATAGTCATGGTGGGCTTTTAACAAGTCAAGCATGGAAAAAAAAATAGTGAAGATGGGTAAAAATAAAATTTAAATTCCTTTTTTCACCCCTCTCTCTTTCTCTCCAACCCCCGTTCCCCACCACACACACATACACTCTCTCTCTCTCTCTCTCTCTCTCTCTCTCTCTCTCTCTCTCTCTCTCTCCCTTCCTCTCTCTCTCTCTCTCTTCTCTTTCTCTGCAATCCTACTTTTCAGGGGTAAACAGTATTAATAGTTTTTTAAATAGCCTTTCATATGCATCTATGCATTCATTATCAAATACCTCCTTTGCTTTTTAAACATAAATTTTAAAATATAATTTTAGATTTATAGAAAAGTTATAGATAATTCCTATGTACTCTTCATCCAGGCCCCTTTATTAACATTTGTATAGTGATGGTATATTTATCAAAGCTAATTAATGGAACTATAGGCTTTTTTCCATATTTTACTAGCTTTTTTCTCTAATGTCCTTTTATACTGTCCCAAGAGTCCATCTAGCTGTCATCTCTCTGTAGTCTCCTCTGCTGTTTCTTGGTCTTTCCTTTTTTATTACCTAGACAGCTTTGAGGAATGTTGGTCTGATATTTTGAGTTTGTCTGGTGTTTTCTTATCATGACATTGGGGTTGTGGGTTTGGGGGAAGAGTCCTTATCACATTTAATAAGACAGTATGTACTATCAATATAGCTTATCACTAGTGATATGAATACTGGCCACTTGGATAGGCAATGTCTACCAGGTCCCTCCTGTGTAAAGTTAGTATTTTCCCTGTCCATACTCCATTCCTTGAAAGTAAGTCGCTAAGTTCAGCCCATGTTCAAGGCTCCATCTCCTGGAGCAGGTGGCATCTACATATATTTTGAATTAAAATTTTTTGAATTTTTCTAAAGGGAAAAATATTTCCTTTCATCCTTATTTATTTAGTTAGTTATATTTATATGGACTCATACACATTTACTTTATACTTTGAGTTATAGTGTGATCAATGCCATTCTTTTTAACATAAGTGGACTAATGTTAGGTGACAATTTGGAAACTTTATTCACATAACTCATACTTTCTGTATGAGCCTAAATAAATCTTTTTCATTTTAACTACTATATAATATTATGTTGCAGAGACATTTCAGATTTCACTTATCTAGTCCAATTTTGTGAGATATTTAAATTGTTTTTCTTTTTACTCTTACTCAAACACTGCTCAATGAAACAGATCAATGTTAATAAGAAATTCCTAACCATGGAACTGCTGAGTCAAACAGGCATTTTTCCAATGTGATTGATATTATCAAAGGTTTTCCAAAAAGGCTATAGCAATTGATACACATGCTGGGCTTATAATAGGTCACTTCGTTTTAGCATCAGATCCACATTCTTTTTTGTAATCGTGATGCATGCCCACCTTTCCTAATTATAGCAGGAAGTTATTTTTACACTTTCAGCTATGGACACATTAACCTGCAGTCATGGAATTTAAGTTTTAGTCTTAGATGTTATATTCTGATGGGCAAGAAATTGACAGACTGAGGCCAGAGGAATAATAGAAGTAACTTGAGACTTGCTATAACATAGCAACAAAATAAAAGGCAAGAGAAAATGATCAAGGGGGAAAAAAAAGAGAGAGCAAGAAGTAAACCCTCAAAGAGCATGTAATTAATCAATACCAGGATCTGATAAATTGGGGAAACTGACCATGGTATGTATTTAAGATAAAGAGATTGCTTCCAAGACTCCTTCACCTAAGGTTCAAAGAAAATGGAATAGCCAACCCTGGACAAAGGGCTAAACCTAGCAGTCACTCTTAGTATTGACCCAAAGAGGCCAAACATGCTAGTAATTGTTTGTTTCCTCAAGAACTAGCAATTGAAGAGCTGATGATTAAAAGGGGGAAATTAAAAGCAAAGCTTGGTTTGTTTTAGGCAAGAAATAGCTGAATTCTAAAACAAGGTGCTTGGTTTTGGGTTTTTCCTTTCTCTGGACCTACCCTTTCACTGCAAACAGTATTCCTGCCTGCGGTGGCAGACGCTGCCTTTGAGAGAGGCCTGAAGTGGCCTCTATGTCACACATCAGAGAGTATCCTTCTTTTTATTTTTTGGACAGTGTTAGTGAACTAGGATGGTAGTGCTTCTCTTGACACCTATGCCTAGTGATTTTTCTTTTCTTTTTTTTTTTTTTTTTTTTGCTACAAGTAGAGTCTCCAAAACTCTGCTCTGCTCTCAGAGGATGATAACATATTCAACAGAGGGCTTGCCTCTTTCCTCATCACAAGTCAGCTAGGTCGGCTGACTTGTTTTGCGTTGCTGTGGGCTGTATTAAGGGAGCGTATTAGGTTAGGGTCCAGGTCTATGATGCAGAATCCCCAAATAGACATCAAGTTTGGGAGCCATTCATTTTCATTGCCCTCTTTCCATGGGAAAAACCAAGAAAACCATTTATGTTTTTAAAACAGTAAGATGACCACTGCTGCTATTTAACATCTTATTTATGAGAAAATGTTCATTCTTTGTCATTGTGCCTGAAGCCAGTGCTGCACATGAAATAATTATTTTTAAAATAGAAGGAATGAATTAAATAATACCAACTTGGAAGCAAATTTAAAATTAAAACAATCCCCTACTCATTCTTTCCAGACAGTTCTGCCTTACCCTCAAGAGATCAGTGGATAAATGACATCCAGTTTTCTGTTTGCCCAGCAATGATGGGGGAGGGGAGGAAACTCTAGTTGGTAGCTAAGATAAAATGAGTTTGCAATTCAAGGATTTTGCAAGCTGTTTCTCAGTGAGTCAATTCCAAAGGCTACACTAATTCTTTTTTAAAATAAAAGACGAGGGGATGCTATGAGTGGACTGGGCCCTTCCCATTATTCTATATTAAGGAAAGCACTAGCTAGATGGCCCAGAGACCAGTTATTATTGACCCTTAACTTCAGAAGCCCATTTGCAATGAACCCTCCATACCTATCTGGTTGGGAAATGTACAATCACTTCTCTTCTTGGTGAGGCTATCAAGAAACACACTCGAAAAAACTCCCAAGGGTCACATAACCATTCTTTCAAAATAGCAATTTGACTGGAGCAACGTTCTTCTCATTCAGCTAAGTAGGCCTGGGAATGGTAATGGAGACAGCTAATACCTTGCGGATTTTCTGGAGGAGAGTGAACCAACCACTATATGTAATTAGTAAGAAATGGCAGAAAATGACAACTGTCGTGGAAGCCAAACTGAAAATACACTAACAAACAAGTCTCAGTGGCATTCATGGAGTCTCTTTGGAGGTAGAGGAAGGGAATAATCTTTTCTTTTTAAGAATGGCATAAGACTACCTAAGTCTTAAATGTGCAGGACTTCACAAGGATCTGGAAAGAGAGGGGAAGATCCCATAAGAAAACAACAGAGCTGCTTTGTGTCCGTGATCTTTTTCCACTTGCTCTCTCTTTCTCTTTCGTTAGTGTATCTGATGTTTCCACTTCCCCCATCAACTACAATAGTAACACGAAGATTCTTGAAGCAGTCAAGACTTCTTTCTTGACTCTTGACAGGGGACCAGAAGAGGTCCTGGGCCTGCACCTGCTGAAACATGACCAAAGTGACTATGTTAGACCATTTCAAAAGCTCACAGCACAGCTCACTGGGGCTGCACTATGGATGGGAAAAAGAGGGGCAGGCGAGCTAGGTCCATGTGGGAGACGAATGGGGGCCTTGCCACTGTCCAGAATCTAATTGCATCTCATCTCCCATGTTCCCCTCACAGGTGCCTGCCCTGAAGTCTCACTGGAAGTCCCTTCTCATTGCTGCCTCTAGACCTTTGCTGTGATAGCTGTCTGGGGCTGTCTGCAGAGGGACAGGCATTGTTCTTCTAACCCCATTCTAGCCTAACTTGAACTCATTCCTCAAGGACCCTCCTCTTCCCAGTTTCTAGGTCTTCATTTTTCTCATCTTACCCCACACTGAGCCCCCACTTCTCTGAATTCTAATAACATTTAGAATCTACATAATAATATCATAATATTGTATGTATATATTGAGTACTCACTACATACTAGGTCCTATGGTAAGCAGTTGACATATATTACCTTATTTCATCTTCACAGCTATCCCAATCTATTTCACATTTGTAGAAACTGTGGGTACAGATCTAGTAAGTGGTAGAGATGGCACTTGAACCCAGACCTGTCATCAGAAAAACCCATTTCTTCCCCATGCTCCATTCTTTGGTCTACCTCACAATATACTTCCACTGCATCCTTTCTATATCATTTCTCTCTCCCATTCCCTCTCTCTCTTTCTCTCTTTTCTTTCTTTCATTGATCATACTGGTTACATTTGTTCCATTATCTTTTCCTTTTGCTTCCCTCAACCCAGCACCCCTCCCTCCAGCAATTCCACCCTCCTTAGTTCATGGCCATGGGTCATGAATGTGAGTTCTTTGGCTTTACCTTTTCCTGTGCTATTCTTAACATCTCCCTGTCTATTCTGCACCCATCAGCTATGCTTCCTAATCCCTGCAATTTTCCCCTCTTCTTCCCCTTCCCCCTCCCAGCTGACACCCCTCTAAATGTTCCCCATATCTTTGATTCTGTTCCTTTTCTGGTTGTCTGCTTAGTTTTTGTTATTTTTTAGATTCTGTTGTTGATAGTTGTGAGTTTGTTATCTTTTTAATGTTCATAATCTTGATCCTCTTCTTCTTAAGTAAGTCCCTTTAATACTTCATATAATAATGACTTGATGATGATGGACTCCTTTAGCTTCACCTTGTCTGGGAAGCACTTTAGCTGCCCTTCCGTTATGAATGATAGCTTTGCTGGATAAAGTAATTTTAGTTGTAGATCTTTACTTTTCATCACTTAGAATACTTCTTACCAGGCACTTCTTGTCCAAAAAGTTTCTTTTGAGAAATCAGCTTGTAGCCTTAAAAGAACCCCTTTGTAGGTAACTCTCAGATTTTCTTTTGCTGCTTTTAAGATTCTCTCTTTATTTTTAAACTTTGGCATTTTAATTATAATGTGTCTTGGTGTGGTTCTCCTTGGGTCTAGCTTGTTTGGGACTCTCTGTGCTTTCTAGGCTTATAGGTCTATTTCCTTTGCCAAATTAGGGAAGTTTTCCTTCATTATTTTTTCACATAAGTTTGCAATTTCTTGCTCTTCCTCTTCTTCTGGCATCCATATAATTCAGATGTTGACACGTTTAAAATTGTCTCAGAGGTTCCTATGCCTTTCCTCATTTTTTCAATTCTTGTTTCTTCTTTCTATACTGGTTGATTGTTTATTTATTCCTTATGTTCTAGTTCATTGATTTGAACCCCAGTTTTCTTCTCTTCACCTTTGGTTTCATATGGATTTTTTAAATTTCATATAGCCTAGCCTTCACTTACTTTTTTCTGTGTTTGTTGTATTGAAGCATATGTGTCAAATCTGTAAGCATCTTAATCACCAGCATTTTGAACTCTTCATCTGTTAGGCTGGCTGTCTCCTTGGCTGTTAGGTTCGCTATCTCCTCATCACTCAGTTTTCCCAGTGGCACCTTGATCTACTCCCTTTTGGGCTATACTTCTCTGTTTTCTCAGCTCGCCAGCTTTCTGTGCTTGTCTCTGTAGTTCTGCCACACCTGTTGTTATAAGGGATGGAGCCTTAGGAATTCATCAGTGCGGAGTAACGCATTTTTACCATGTTGTGGCACTGTGTATGGGGGAGCGGTCTGAGAGGGAACAATGCCTCTTGTCCATTGAGACTGGCAGTTTCTTCTTCCACCCCAACTCCTACTGGTTTTTACATTCAGAAGCAATATGGCTCTGTTTTTGCTGGTGCTGGAACCATGGGCTGAGCAGTCTGGCCCTGGGATCACTTCCCAGTTTTAAATGTATGGCTGCAGTTTGTGCTGTGACCTCAGTCCCTATGCTGCTGCCATAGCTATTGGCCCTATTTTTCCCAGTGCTGGAACCATGGGCTGTGCTGTTTGGCTCCAGGATCATTTCCCCAGTTTAAATGTGTGACTGCACTTCTTGCTGCAGCCTCAACCCTGGTACTGCAGGTACCGCTCTCCTCTTTGGCTCCTCCCCTCCTACCTGTCTGGCTGAATATTTCTTTACTTCTTCATTTGTTGTACTTCCATGTAGTTTGATTTTCTGAAATTTCTATGTTGTTTTTATTTAGTTTTTGAGATAGATGTAAATTTCTTCTAGTTGTGAGGGAGATTTAGCATGTCTACCTTACATCTCCATCTTGGCCACAAGTCCCATTTTATATCTTCTTATGTGTGCTTGCGTCTCATCTGCACAATGGCATTTACTCCAGTGGGGATCATGTATGTGTATAATCCCCATCTTGTAGAGCACAGAGCTCAGTGATCAGTAGATGCCTAGTGTTGTGAATGAAAACAGAGTGGATATAGAACAAATGGATATGCATATTTATTTGAGGTCCTCAAAGGGTTTTATAAAAAAGATCCTATTAGACTGTGGCGCATGGAGAGGGGAAGACAAGGTGGTGATGATACATGAAAACAGCCACCAGTACAATAAATCACCTGAATTGGGTTCACTATGGTTCTCTTAGCCCCTTCAATAGGCAAGGCCATGTGAGATCTGGCACAGATGTCGTGTTGGAGAAATCCCCAGCAGATGGGCCATCTCTGCCACAAAAGTAGTGTAGCTGTGACAATCATTGTTCCTGAGGATTCTCTGAGAAGCCAAAACCACTGCAGCCAATCAGCTTCAGGATGCATTTACAGCATTTTCCTGGCCTCCTTGGAAAGCTTTAAACAGCTCAGTTAAGTCATTGGAAGCCAGTGCCAAATAAAAGCCTTCCTGTTTGACTTTCTTTTAGGAGGCTACTGCATTATAAACCTTCAAGGCTTTAGCTATAAAATAATTTTAAAAGCAATGTTGAATAAAGGGTTCCAACATGTAATAAATAAAATTTAGAATATGTATAAAAATTAAAGGGTGGGTTAACTAGTTTGAATGGCACACAAATTTAATATAAGTTTCACAATTTAATGAAAACCCTCAATATCCAGAGGGGTTCATACAACTCCAGCATTGCCCTTCAGAGAACCTCAACCAGATTACTTCACCCTGCTGTGCCTCAGTCTCCCCATCTATATGATGAGAACTCTTCATCTTCAATCACATTCTAGACATCACCTGAAATTTATCTGATGGTGGGAGCTTCCTTTTTTAATTCTCCTGTAAATATATACTACATTTCTCAAAAGCTTTCTGCATACCCACCTCTATTATAAAAGTGTATCACTCAGAAGTTTCTATCAGGGCAACCAGAGTTAGAGAAAGCAAAGCTAGAAACAAGTTCCAAATATATAATCTGCTGCTCATCCATTGAGCAGTGTCACTTTCCTTTTAAAAGAATAAGACTCTACCTATGTTCTTATCAAGGGTGCAAAATCTGGGCTGTAGAGGAGCTGAGTCACCTGAGTGATTTGATGGTTCACCAAGCAACTCGGCACAAGACACGATGCATTAGCCAGGCATGTTGTTGTGATGAAGCTGCCAATAGCCAATTGCCCATAGTTGCCACAGATTTCATTGTATTGTATCTATCAACCAATGAAAAACATTGAGGTAGCATTCCTTATTAATGTTTGGCTTGGAGGGATATACTCATGATGGATAATACCTTCCCAATCAAAAAATGCCATTTAACGTGGTCTTGATCTTGCTGCAACTTTGCCACACCTTCTTCAAGCATGGAGAATCAGGTGACTTCTATTGGAATGACTGGGCCGTTGTTTCCAGATCATAGCCACAGAACCATTCACAGACCTTCTTGAAGATACCTGGTTCATTGGTAGCAGTTTGAATCAACTTATTAGCAACTGCAGCACAATGTTCCTTCTGCTCTGGTAACAGAAGCCATGGAATAAACTTTGCCACAACACATTTCATGCCAAGATCCTATGTCAAAATCTCCAACACAGTAGTTCTTGAAATCCCCAGATCAGCTCCTAATTCTTGCACTTTTGGTTGCTGATCTTTGTTGATTGCAGCCCATAGATGTTCAACATTCACAGGTGTTCTGCTTGTTGCAGGCCTTCCAGAAAGTGGATCAACCATCTTTTAAGCATTTGTGCAACACTTTTATTTGCACTGCATTCATTACATTGTCCCCCAAAGCCTTCTGAATCACCCAAATAGCTTCCACAGAGGGATGTTTAAACTTAACGTAAAATTTGAAGCAGATTTGTTGCTCTAGTCAGTCATTTTGAATGTGACAGCCACACAGTACACCAGCTCACTCTATAGCATCTACTGCCCCTACTGACTAGTACAGTGAAGTTGTCATTGTGCACACATGTACATTCCAGTCCACTCTCCTTAGATGCCAGGTTGCATTGATGTCACACAAACCATTCTCATTATATTAACAATGGCTGGACTTTTTCTGGATAGACCTCATACATGGTCTTGGAAGCACATCCTCCTTTGTGACTGGGTTGGGCTGAGTGGTAGGTCTGGCCTCCAAAGCCTGGTAGGATGAGATTGATGGTCCATTCTCTGGGCTCCAAGGAGAATGTGGGCTATTTTTTAAGCAAAGGGTGAGTGAGACCTCATCCCCCTGGAGGCCCACACAGGATTTCAAGCTCTGCACTATGGAGTTATCTCATATATTTCTTGAGCTCTTAATTCAATTTTCAGTGGATGGGAGCAGTTAGAGGCAATGAATAGCTGGTATTTTCCATTAAGGGCTCTGAATAAAGCTAGAAATACTTTGTGCTGCTGGGGGGGTGGGGGGGGCAGAGTGAGATGAGTTGCTGAGCTGTAATGGGTTCTTACACAAACAGGCCTCCAGCCACAGGAAAAGCCATCTAAGAAGGTATATTTTTATTAGTCCTTCTTTTAAAGACTTACAAGATTTTAAAAGAACCACATGAATTCTGTTTTTAACTTGCATAAAAGCCTGTAGTTAATTTTTATGAGCAGATTTCAAATCTCTGAAAAACAGGTTTGGTAAAATCTCTGACAAGACTTGAACTTCAAGGTTTGAGGAGACCTCAGGAAGGAAAACAGACCTCTTTATTTCTTTTATACATTTTTCCTGAAAATCTGGGTCACATTTTTGGTAAATAATATTTAAAGTATAGCAAATCTCACTTAACAACTTTAATCCTCCCATGGAAAATGCCAGCAGCGAGTGACCATCTACCCACTTTTAATGGGTAGGTACAAATCATCAGAGCCAAGGCTAATCACTTGCAGATTAAGTTTTCTTGGTTTCTAATATGTGATATTGAAGGAATATTCCACAAAATATACCAGGCAACTGCTGTCCCCTTCCACTGTGCCCAAAAGTCCTCAAATTGGCAAAAGGCATGAGATGGCTGACTGGACTCCCTCATTCACCTGCCTGAGCCCTGACTTGGTCTGTGTCTATACAAGTAAGTCAATTAAAACAAACACATTAATTTTTTTCTAATTTAGCCATATAAGTGATTAATATCCTTAGTCTCAATTAGTTGTTAAATGCATTCCAATTTTCTCCCAATAATCTATGGTTTTATTGAAGTTATTAAGATGGATAAATGTTCCTCCTCATAGACTCATGTCTGTATAAACACAATATAAAGAGACTAGCCCTAAGAACTGAAATCAGACGTCTTTTTTTTTTCTCTTTCTCTCTTTTACCTTAGTATGAGCCTAAAAGAAAAGGCTAAAATGTGGAGTTCTGGCTTCTTCTGAGAGCCAGTCCAGCATATACAATGCTTCTGCATGCCCTTAGTACCAGCAGGAAAAACAATGGCTCAACAGGCCAAGACCAGCAAATGGCTGTGTTCAAGAGGAAATTGAAAACACAGAGACAGGATACCATGTCTATTCCATGTCACGGCACCAGACCACAACAGCAGGTCATCAGGAAATGTCCAAGGCTTAGGGTTCAGCCAAAAATTGAGGCTTAGAATCCCCTCTATCACCTCCAGACCATCTATCCTCCAGCCACTTCTTTCTACCTTTGCCTACCTTCTCCAAACTCGAAGCCCAGTCTCAGAGCAAGATATATCTGGAAACTGTTTATGTGCTGACCAAGATGTGAAATATTCAAAACTTCCTAACCCTACTACCAGTGATCAGATGTCCACCAAAGTGTGAGGACCAAATGTAAATAACTTTTTAATCATAACACTCAAATAATTAACACATTAGAATGACAGGAACATGTCTTTTAGAATTTGGGAAGAAGGAGTTACAGTGAAGCACCTCAGAGGAATCAACATCACAAGCTCAAAGTGAAGGGTGACCTAATTGAAGGAGGGTGCAAGTTTTCACTCTGAACCAGCCACTACACTGTGGACAAGTATGTTTGGGTGAACTGACAGCTTTCTACACAGCAGAGTTTGAAAGGGCAGCTTACAGAGAGGGAATTAAGCCATTATGGGAAGTGCAATGACATTCCTCCTTCTAGTGTGACTGGAAGAAGTGACCAGGCTGAATATGCCAGACATGTACATAATCTCCTTTCAAACATTTATAAAATCCTATTTGTATATTTTCCAAGTTGGTCTCCCTTGACCATAACTAATTCCATTAGAATCCTAGAATGTAAAAATGTCTGATATAATCTATTCCAACTTTTTCATTTGACAGATGAATAACCCAAGGTCCAGAGAGAGAGTGATTCCTCCACATTATTAAAATTTCCCTCAGGGTGGAATAACATAGAAAAGCAATAATCTATATGACTTGGGGCAAGAAGGCCAATGTAAGTGGTGTATTTGGATATTTGCCCATTAACTATGTGATCTTGAGGAATTTTCATTTCTCTGAACCTCAGTTTCCTTAGTTCTAACAACTGGAGTAATAATAGCAGCTATCTCAGAGTTGCTGTAAGAATTAAATAAGAAAAATGTAAAGCATTAATGATGGTGCCTAATACCTGGTATCAACAAAAGGCATATATAATAATTATTATTGTTATTGTCATCATTACCTCTGCTGATAGAAGAAAGTCTGTGAAACAGTGAAATCAGGAGTCAAACAACTTTTTTGTTATTATAACAATAATATGACTAGAACTTTGTGAGTTTGTGCCTGGGCACTTTTCTATTTTAAATATATCATCTCATCCCAAACCTTCCAATTCTATAGGTAAGGAAACTCCACGAAAGTTAAAAGTTTGCTTTAAAAAAAGTCCTTAAAATTTTTCTCAAAAACTGGGAAATGACATTCCTAGGACATGGACTAAGTCTCTCAAACTCCAGAATGCCCACTGCTATTCTGAATTTGGATTAATCGTCTATAGATTAAGGAGACATACAGAAAAGGAAATGTTAGATTTCATGAGTGAAGTCCTTGCCTCTTCCCTCAACTAAATAGATGAAAGCCTGAATTTTAGAGCAGAATGAGCCAATATCAATCATTTCACTTAACCACATCAGACTTTTATAATAAATGTTTGGGCTGAGAGTGAGGTCACTCAATGTCAGTTCAATACCCCTTTAACAGGGAGCTATAAGTCGATCCTGCCACCTTGAGATATATCTCTGCTGTACACTAAAATTGGTTGGTTTCCTATTGATTGAGCATTTGAGATACTAAAGCTTGTAAATTGGCTGCTATTTATTTGATGTGTCCCTGTATCCATCCAACTTGGAACAATGTTATCTGCTGTCTAATGTGTTGAGGCTTCCCAAATCTGGCTTCTCTATGTAGAAGATGACATTTGCTTGGAAAATGGTGGCAAATTGTAGGCTACCTTCTTATTTGCACACATTCGGAGATTTTATTTATGCAAGCTATTAACCAGGTTCACTTTATCCACCCTATCCCTCGGGAGGAGGCAGGAGTTGGGGTGTGGGGCAGGCATACTTCTTAAGGGTACTCAAAGAACTCTCAAAAAGTTACATCTTCAGTCAAAAGGCCCACATGTTGCAAAATATTGAAAGGAGGGTGCCTTAAATTGTGAAATCTTCTGTGAGAAATCTCATTTTTCTGGAACTCCCTGACATCTGAGCCCTGGTGCTGCTGGAAGAGTTCCAAGAGCACCATAAAATTAGGGCTGGTCCTGTCTGAACTGAATCCAGATCGTTTCAAAGTGACTCAAGGCAGGGAAATAAATATTGAACCTAGTTAAACGTTGCTTGAGATTATGCTTGGCACTGGGTGTTCAGTCACTGATTTCCTCTTAGGTTACTTGGGTTATTTTGAGCTCAAATGGATATGCCAGGGCGGATCCATTCAATGGCAGCAATTATTTGCAAGCACAGTTGCATTTCTGACACATTTAGTGGAATGTAATGTAAAGACATATGAGATGGTATTGGGTGGGTGGAGAAGATGTAAAAATCCTTGGTTTCATGCTACTTCACCCAACTCTGGATCGCATTCAGTTTTGCCCCATTCCTTTTCTCCTTTTCCTTGCCTTTCTTAAACAAACTTTCTTTTCTTTCTTTCTTCCTTTTCTTTTTCTTTCTTTCTTTTTTCTTTTTTTTTTTTTTTTTTAACAATAACTGGTAAGTTAAGAATAAACAGTAAGAAGTTACGATCAAAGAGTTCTAAGGATCTGTAGTTCACCTCATCCCACCTTTTAAACTGCCAAAAAATGGGGGAGTAGTTATTCAGAAAAGACATGTTTTAAGTGGCCAGGTAATTAACAGGCTTGGAAGTAAAGTTGCCCCAAAGCATACCAGTGCTCCATAGAGCCACATACATGCTGAATCAGCCTGTGGCATGTTCATTTTGAGACAGATGCTGATTTTGGTACCAGTGCCACAAGATGGAAGTCACATGCAGTCTCAGCCCTCTGCCTCTCCTCCCTCCAAGAGGGGAAGACTCCCCCAGGGTCAAGTTGGATTTTTCTGGGTGCCCTGAGGCTCTGGCTGCTATGTCCAGTCCAGCCCAGCCAGACACTAGAGCAGCATTCTGCTAAGAACAGCCTTTGGAGTCAGACAAATCCACCTGGGACACCTGATCTGCATTACATAAACTATTGACCTTGGACAATAGACCTAAAGCTCTTTAAGCTCAGTTTCCTTATCTGTAATATAAGAATGATAAGAGTTTCCTACCTTCCTGGGCTCTTGTGAAGATTTAATGGTGTAACGCATGAAAAGTGCTCAGTTCAGCACCTGGCACACAGTAAGCAATAAATGGTAGAAATTATTAGAATTCTCCAAATGGAAAACTACCTCTCTTTCTGAAAGGCCTGCGGAGTCTGGGCATGGATTTGATCAGCACCTGCAGCCCCTACAGACCTGGGCACAATGATCTAGCAGCTCAGAAGTCTGGCTGGGGTGGAAGATGGGGCAGAGTGGGGGCTCCACTATGGCAGTCTGGGAAGAACCCCCTTATAAGGCCATGTACCTGTTCCTTGAGTTACACTGAGGTGTTCTGACTCTATCTTTTGAGAAATTAGACACAAGACAACAGAGTATAGATTAAATCCTGTTAGAAGAAAATTCAATATAGAATATCTGTTTAGCAGAGCTCCAGACTTAGGCTGTCTTCTTTCAAGAACTATTTGATCCAACTTAAGTCCAGGAGCCACAATTTATGTGTATATAAGATTTTATCACTCCCAATGCATTTGTCTATACCTTATCATACTTGAGCCTTCCCCAAACCTTTCAATGTAGGCATTATCTCACTTTACAAATAAGAAGCTGATGCCAGGAGTTTTAAGTCAAGTCCAAGGTCACTCAGATAACACCTGGTTGACTTATTCCTTGATCCCAAGTCTTCTGATCCCAGTGTTCCTTGCACTCCACTGTTCATTTTTTTCTACTCACTGGGAATTGCTCGCCATAGTCTCTACCACACTCACCACCTGGCATTCACTGATCCAATCTGACTGTGATTAGAAACATGACTGGTGCACAGGCTTTGAAGAGGGGCAGGAGTTAATGAGTCATGAAAAATCGCTGGTTTTAAAATCTGGTCATGAATATGTACCAGATACAAAAGGACTTAATGGAAAGAAGCAAGAGTCTAAATATTTCTAGGGTAAGCTTGAGGAAGCAGACTGGACATAAAGAGTGACTTACTCTGTCAGCCAGCTAACTTCCAATGCCATGTTAATTTTAATGATAGTGTCCCATAGACCTCTGACATAAAATGATCATTTCAAAATGAGGATCTTACCAGTTCCTGAGCTCCCAACCATGATGAATTATTTCTGTTCCTCCAAACACAACATTTTCAGAGAATCCCCATAACTCCCTTCTTTGCTAAATGGGGAAGAAAGACCTGAGCTTGTCAGAAGAGCCAAGCTCTCAGGCAAAGGCAAAACAGGTTCAGTGATGTTTGTTTTACCCTCCCCTCTTCCCACTACCTAGAAAATGAAGACTGGCAACAATTAATAGCTCCTGGTAGCCATGTATGGATTATTCATCAGAAAAAGCATGATTTAAACCATTGCTAAGAAAGGACTATTTCAAAATGTTCCACCTTGCCCTTCCCCAAAACAGACCTGAAGCTGAGAAGGTGGAGGTGGACATTTAGGGTGAGGCAGAGGCACCATACAAACCTTTCAAAGAGCCTAACTCTATGACTGTCACTGCGGGGAGCACAGGGATAGCACCTGGATGGAATGTCAGCTACACCCAAGAGGGAAAATGACTTTTTCAGGGTATGTTGCAAAGTGGTTTTCTTGCCTGCTTTTTCGCCTGGAGTAAACTAGGTTGTTTCCGGTGCAGAAAGCGGCATCCCTGCCCTCAGCAGGGCCGAAGGACACTCCACGCTACCCTGCTGAGTTAACTGAACTGGCGGGGCACAGCAGAAGCAGCTGCTGGGCTGCAGCTGAGGGTAGCTGGAGCATGCCCAATGACGTCAGTGGATCCCAAGATTTGGTTTCATTAATCTCTGCAGACAAATTAGTTGGGTATTTGCTGGCAACGATTAAACTGCTGTGGCAAGTCAAATTAGGAAGCTGCTAGCACCACAAGTCCATAGGCAACATGGGTGTGTGTTGGGGGGCAGGGGGCTCTTGGCTTCTGCCAAGGGTAAGAGCTCATGGCTGCTCTGGAGCTGACCCCTGAGCGGGGCCTCGGCTGGCAAGCCCACAGGTCTCTCTAGACAGGGTGTGGCCTCCTGCCACCACATGACACATACATATCTCCGCTACGCCCAGAGACAGCCAATTTGCCTGGGACTAGAGGCAGGGCTGGGTGACTGCAGGGGAAGCTTGGCATACTTCCTCCCCACAGGTGCTCCTCTCCCTTCCAGGGCCTGTGATGGTGAAGAGCAGGAGTCGGAGGGCAGGCTGCCAAGGTTCGAATCCCAGCTCTTTCCATGAGCCATGGGATCATGAGCAAGTCAGTCACTCAACCTCTCCAAGGTGCAGGTTCCTCTTCTACAAGAGGGGATAAGAAAAACTCACACACAGCGTCAGGAGGTGGTTGGGGAAGTAAGTGGTGTGATGGGTGTAAAGTCTTAGAACAGTTTCTGACTGAGTAAATGAGGAGTCTTTTTGGATGTGATTTTCCTCTTCACTGGCACTGGGTCCACACCTTCCCTCTCCACCAGACTCCACCCTGTCTGCCATGCTGGGGTGGTGCCTGTGTCCTGGGTTGCTCCTCCATTCACCCTTTGTAAACCTGTATTTAGCTGCCATATGGGAAAGAGCCCATGATCCACAAATCTATATAAGGTCTAATGCGTCACCCTATCAGGAGCATGTGTCTCACAGGGGAGAGCAAAGCTTTAGCTCCAAGGAACTAACTCCTAGAAGGGAGTCTCAGGTGTTTTTGATTTCTGGGTAGAAAAGGTTCATCTGGTGTTGTTTGTCTGTTTGTTTTTGTATCTTGTAGGAGAGTATTAAAGAATAAAGGAGGAGCAGACCAGAGCCTCATAACCTAGACAATGGTTTTAGGTCAAAGGTTTTGTAGTGAAGGACAGAAGAGATGATACCATAGAGTTCTTTCCAAAAAGAAAAATAGGGTTGATGGGGGCCCAGTATTCCCCAATGGAGGGTGAGAGACAGAGTTCCTGCTTGTAATACTCACTAGCCCAGGGCTACCTGACCATCAGGCTACCCATGTGCCTATGGCCTCTAGTGTTGTTGGTGAGTGATGACTGAGCTAAACTGTCACTTCCTTATGTTTTTCACATGCCTAAGGGTACAGGCAACTAATAGACACCTTGGTAAGTTTGTTCTCTTCAACTTTCTGGGACTATCATAGACACATCAGTTATCTCTCTGTCCCTTCTCACCTCCCTTGCATCTCCTCACACACACTGCCCTCTTTTCTAGGTTTGAGAAATAGAGACTAAACACAAACCCTAAGGACCATTTGTGGACAGGTAATTCTGTGTACCCACAGATAAAGGCAAGGTTCATCATCAAAGGCTTCACCTCCTGCACTCTGTGAAAATGATCTCTCTTCTTGCAAGTGGAAGGTGGCAGTCTATACCTTCCTACCTCATACTCAGGCCACATCAGCCTGTGACTGGGGTACAGTGCTGGAAATGCCAATCAGAAAAGACTGAAGTAGAATGAGGAAAGCCAGGCACATATGCCTGTGCCTGCCCTCCCTCCCCAACCCTCAAACTTCCACCTCTCCACACCCCTCTCTCCCATGGAGCATTATCCTCTGGTTATTGGGATGGTCTCCCTGCAGCAAGGGGAGTCCCTGTCCCCTCCCCATTGATGAGGTAGCCCACCAAAGGCTCCATTCCTAGAGGTCCTGGTCTATTTCAACTAACTTCACACAGCACAAAGCACAGACCATTTCTATGCAGCTCTGGGCATTTAAAAAATGGTTTTAATGATGATGATGTAACCCTCTCAGTCTAGATCTGTCAGGATCCCTAAGGCATGAAATGGTCCCCTGAGAAACATATATTATCTGAAGCCTTCTCTTTTGCTTAATTATATTGTACTAATGTTCCTTTTTCCACAGGATTTTTCCTCCCCCCACTCCTTCACCCAAAACTGGCCACACTGTGGGCTGGATTTACATAAAAGACCAGCACATTATAATTGTGATGATTGATCACTGAAGTTTCCTTGGGTTCAGATCGTTTCCTAATGTGGGTCATTTTTCATCCTAAACAGTCGGCTGATAATGATGTCATTTCCATTGCTTGAATTTTGAGGCTGCGGCCACATATCATGGAGTTTAAATGACTGTCTATGAGGCAGCAAAATTGTATCGCTATCAGTTTAAAGCAGTCACTGCTTTACTCCTGGGGACAAAATAAAAATTGGAGCCTCCTAAAACTCATCATGTAAGAGCAGGATGCCAGGAATACAAATTGGTATGGGAGTTCGAGGGGCCGTGGCCTGGAGGGGGTTGAATAGAGGGAGAGGAGGCAGCTAAGCAAACCTGTTTCTGTGTGAAGCTGTGTGGTAAGCATCAGATAAAAATGACAGTCATACTTGACAGAAAATAAGCCACATTGTTGATCATTGGCTTCCTTCAATGTACTCTCTTCTACAATCATTGAACTGTGATTTCACAGCAAGATTAAAGAGGAAGAATGGAAATCACTCATGAAGAGAAGCTTTGGATGAAAATCCATTTACCAGACCAGCCAGTGAACTTCCTATTGAGTGAATGAATCTAGAATATAACCTCACTTTTGTGTGTGAAATATGGACATGAAATGAAATGATGTTATATGTGTGTTTAAAACAAATAGCTGCATCGTTGAAATCCCAAGGCTTGCAGAACTTAAATCACAGCTGCACCAGATGTTCTGTTTTCTACCATTGGCCCCTAACCACCTTGCCATACAGCACTGCCTTCCAGGCCCGGAGTGTCCTACAGATGTGGTAAGCCTTTAGCCCCACCCCAACCCTGCCTTCCATGGCCTTTCTCATTCAATCTAACATGTTTTCCCTCCTCTCTCACTATTATTTTGAAAAATTATTAACTTAGAGAAAAACAGTAAGAAAAGAACAATAAACACTATTTACCTACATTTGCCAAGTTCTTCATATAATCCTGAATTGGCTATATCTCTCTGTATACATACATACTCATACTTCTATTTAACCGTTTGAGAATTAGTTGCTTTAGCTCTATGACTTTGTGACACTTCTTCCCTAACATACTTCAGGGTATATCTCAAAAGGACAAAAAGATTCTCATTTCTACAATACAATTATTTTACTCAAGAAATTTAACATTAATAACATGTTATTATCTAATATATGGTCCTTATTTAAGTTCTCCAATTATCCCTATACAACCACATGTAGCTGATTTAAGTGTATATGTACATATGATATACATAATTATATACTTACAATTCATATATAAAAATTGTAAATATAGCCCAGGCTGGTATGGTTCAGTGGATTGAGCACCAACCTACAAACCAAAGGTTTACTGGTTCGATTCCCAGTCAAGTCATATGCCTGGGTTGTAGGTCAGGTCAGCAACTGGGGGCACATGAGAGGCAACCACATATTGATATTTCTCCCTTTCTCCCTTCCTTCCCTTCTCTCTAAAAATAAATAAATAAAATATTTAAAATATATAAATATAAATTATAAATGTATATTTATAGTTATATATAAATAGATTTATATATGTATATATAGATATATAATATAGAGATAGAAATGGATTGATAGATCTCCAGGATTTAATCAAGGACATCATATTGCATGTAGTTGACATGTTTCTACTCTGGTTTTACCTTTTATTGGTTTCGGTTTGTTTTTGTTCTGTGCTATTGCATTGGTTTTGGCAGTATCAGTATAGACTCATCATATATTTATTTAGACTCATCATATTTTTAAAGAAATGTATTTCTTAATATGAAAGAAATATGTCAAGAGGACATAGTATCCAGCTTGAAGGAATTTCCACTGGGAAAACTGTAATTTGAACATCAAAACAGAAATGGCTATAACATTTTAGGGAAAAAAGAATATATTCTGATATGAAAAAAATAAAAGTGGAAAGAAGAAAAAGGGAAAGCTCTTCTTTAGAGAAGAATGCCAACTAGTACACAAAGAAGGAAGTTAGAAAATTGCCATCATAGTAATAATTCCGTCAAGAACCATCATTTCCCAGCCCATATTTACATCTCCTGTTTCCCTAGTGAGAACCCAGGTTCCTAACAACCCCAGTATTTTTTACTCATTTGTTCGATCCTACAATATATATAATAATTTTGATATTGCTACACCATTACCATTATCAACAGCTTGTTACATTCAAGATTTCTTTGCAGTTTTTGTTCTTAGAAACTGTCACCTGGGGAGCATACAATCAGAATACTGTACTTAATGAATAGATGGATGTAGTTTGCTACACAAGTTAATTTGTATTTGCACCTGCGTTAGATTTTGCATAAAATTGCTGGTCAGCAATGTGTTAAGAGTGACTTGATGGGATTGATTTTGGTGGGAATGGGTGGGTGGGGAGGGGGACAGAGGGGAGCAAAAAGAGGATGGATGTAATACAACAACAATAAAATTTAAAAAAAAAAGAGTGACTTGAATAACTTTTCTAATGTGTGGTTTTTATCTGTTTGACATAAAATTAATTTTTTCTTTTTCTGTTTAAATTCAGTGTCTTTTTTCCATCTTTGTTGATTTAATTTTTGGAAATGAAAAACATTAACATAGCTTAAAGTCAAAACCAAGGAAAAACGATGGCGACAGAGTAGAGAGCAGTGCTGATGGTGTTCTTGAGTACCGGAGCAGCTGGAGGACAGGATAGGGAGCACGAGAAGTCTGCAGGTCCCTAAGAATTGGAGCGGTCAGCACCTGGACTCAGGGGAGCAGAGCCCAGAGGCATCAGAGACCTACAGGAGAGCAGATGAGACAGTTCCAAACCTGCTGGTGGGCTGAGGTCGGCTCTGGGCAGTGGCGGCTCTACCCAGAGGGGCATCTCTAACTGAAGACTGCTCCAGGCTCCCTGGAGACTAGAAATCTGAGCAGTGAAGTATGGAGAGTGAGAGCAAACTCCAGAGGGAATGAGGAATTGAGCTCCTTCAGGGAAGGGACTGTGTGAGAGCCTCACTCCGGCAATAGAGAGAGGAAGCACCTCCCTGGGCCAGAGGTGCAGAAACCTGCAGGGATCAGGAGCATGGGAGCGGGAAAGTGCACCGACCAGAGCAGGGAGGGGGCTGAAAACTGTGCCACTGGGCCACTGGGAAGAGGGCAGCTCGAAGTCCCTGAGAGGGGGGAGGCCCAACCCCACACAACCACATCAGCTGCGGCTCCCACAAAGACTTGAAGTCCTGCCACTATGCCACCGGGGAGCAGATGGCTCAGAGCCCGGGTGAGGAGGGTGGCCCAGCCCCGCACACCCCACTAGTGCAGCCCCCATGGAAACTGCAAACTGTGTGCCAGAAATTTGCAGCTGGTGCAACTGGTACCCCCATTGCAGGTGACAAAGGCCTCCTCGAGGAACTGGATGGGGAGGAGTAGCGTTAGCCAGCAGACTGTGTTGGGGAGCCAGGCATGCATCACAGAGGCGGCAGTGAAAAACTCCTCAAAGAACTGGACTGCTTGGAGGGTTAGCCTTCACCCAGGGGAGCCAGGTGCTGTTAGCGGACAGGGGCTACCTCCTCCAGGAGCTATGGGGGCAGGGCCAGCCATCATAGGAGCCAGCGAGGTTGCAGATCACCCCGCATTGGAGCCAGGTGCCCACTGCAGGCAGGAACCTCCTCCAGGAGCTGGAGGGGGAGGAGCAGCCATAGACACCACAGAAGCACCCTGCAGGTCTTCACACAGAGCCAGCAAGAGAAGGGAGGGCCCCAAAACACTGGTGGCACAGAAACCCAGCTAGCCTACTGGAGGCCCAGCCTACCTGGGGGCTGACACTCAAAATCAGCCCTGACTGTGACAGCCATAGGCCCTGCCACTCCAAGACCACACAGCTAGACTGTAGACTGCAGAGGCTTGACCAAGAAATAGAGGCAGACTCAGGAAATGGATCGCTGCTAATCTCAAACACCTCAGCTACACCGAGAGCTACATGAACTATTCATCCCTAACACATCCTTTTCAAAAGTTACTTGCAACCCTCATAATTAGTGCATTGTAAGTAAATACTGTTTATACCATAGTGTATTCCAACTTACATATTTTTACTCCTCCCCTGTCTCAATCCACCTAAATACCCAAGACCCTCCTCCTACTCTTGATTAAAAGTCTACTCACTCTCCGGCTACAACTCATTCCCAGTCCTCAATCTAAGTATTCCTCCCCTCCCCAGCCACCTAAGCCCTTTCTTTATTTTTTCCTTTCTTTTTTTTTTTTTTTTCCTGCTAAAAGCACACAGGTCCTGGCTCCACCTGGACCAATCAGGGATCATTAAGGGTGAACAGGGAAGTAGATGTGGCAACTATATATATATATATATATATATATATATATGCTTATGCTGTTCACTCACACTTGAGGCTTTCTGATTCTCCCTCTCCTCATTTCTATAGAATAAATAAGTTGGTTTTCTCTCTCATATACCTGCTATCTTTGCTATTTCTCAGCACCCTTCAAAATTATCTATACTTTAGTCAACTGAAACATTTTCCCCCTTGTACAACAGTCTTAATATATCTACATCCCTATTAAGACTGGCTCAGTTGCAGCTGAGGGTATGATTAAAAGTGGGGGTTACCTTGGAGAGTACGGGTATATAGTTATGTTCATAGGCAGTCGAAATGGGGGATTAAAGGAGAAAGATATCTCTGAAGGTCTGGTTATTTTGCCTGGACTGGTGGTTCTGTTTTAGGAGCAGCTCGAAAACAGTGTATAAGAAAGGATAGAAGGATTATCTCACAATCAGCTAACTGGAAGGAAAGGAGCAACATACACAACCAATCCAAAATACAACCAGACAGCCCAATTAACAACATAAAGGCCACCACAAGAGCAACAAGTGGAGAAAATCTAGGAGACTGCAACACTGAACTCCACAAATCTCCTAACTCAGAAGGGTGCTCCAGAAAGGCAGGGAAGCAAAGCAGATTAATCCAAGAAAAAACAAGCAACAACAGACATCCAAAATGGAGGAAAAAAGAACCAGTCCATCACCAAAAGGAAAGGAAGAATCCCCAGAAAGATCACTAAATGAAACAGGCAAACAAAGTATCAGATATGGAATTCAAAAGAATGACGATAGAAAAGTTCAATGAACTCAGCCAGCTCAAAGAAAACTATAAACAACTCCAGGGGAACTACAAAGAACTCCAAGGAACTTGCTGAAAGCTACACTAGCATCAAAAATGATTTAGAAACTATCAGTAAGAGCCAGGAGGAAATGAAGAATACAATCTCTGAATTGAAGAATACAATAGAAGGAATCAACAGTAGGCTAGAGGAAGCAGAAGACCGGATAAGCGAGTTGGAGGACAACAGAAAAATATTCCAAGACAGTACAAGAGAATGAAAAAAGTTGAACAAGAATGAAGAAGTTTTAAGAGAATTGCAGGAAAACATGAAATGCAATAACATCCATATCATAGGAATACCAGAAGGAGAAGACTAACAAGGAATGGAAAACCTGTTTAAAAAAGTAATGATAGAAAATCTCCCTAACATGATGAGTGAAAATGTTACTCAAGTTCAGGAAGCACAGATGGTCCCAGTGAAGATCAATCCAAACAGACCAATTCCAAGACACATTATAATTAAAATAGCAAATTTCAAAGACAAAGAGAGAATCCTAAAAGCATCAAAAGAGAAACAGCAAATAATGTATAAGGGGGCTCCGATAAGGATATCAAATGATTATTCAACAGGAACAGTACAAGCCAGAAGGGAAAGCCAAAAAATATTCTAGGTAATGGGAAACAAAGGCCTGCAACCAAGAACACTCTACCCAGCAAGGCTCCCATTCAAAATGGAAGGAGAAATAAGGAGTTTCCCAGACAAACGAAAACTCAAAGAATACATCTCTACCAAATCATCATTGCAAGAAATGCTAAAGGATCTGCTTTTAAAAAAATGAAGAAACAGAGAGAGCCAAAGAGGAACACAGGTACAAAGTAGGAAAATCGCAAAAAATAAGTATCAACCAATAATAACCTTAAATGTAAATGGATTAAATGCACCAATTAAAAGACATAGGGTAGCCGAATGGATAAGAAAACATGACCCACATATACGCTATCTTCAAGAGACCCATCTCAGAACAAAAGATCAACACAGATTGAAAGTGAAGGGATGGGAAAATATATATCAAGTAAATGGAAAAAAAGGCTCGAGTAGCAATACTAATATCGGACACAATAGATTTTACAGTGAAGGCCATAAAAAGAGATAAAGAAGGACATGTCATAATACTTAAGGGAACAATCCATCAAGAAGAAATAACTCTGGTAAACATATATGCACCCAACGTAGGAGCTCCAAAATACACAAGGAAAATCTTGGAGGACTTTAAGAAGGATATAGACAGCAACACACTAATAGTAGGGGATTTTAATGCCCCACTACCAACAATGGACAGATCTTCCAAACAAAAAATCACTAAAGATGCTGTGGCATTGAACAACACTCTAGAGGAAATGGATCTAACTGATATACACAAAACCTTTCACCCCAAAGAAGCAAAATACACATTCTTCTCAAATGCACATGGATCATAGATCATATGGTAGGTCACAAGACAAGCCTCCACAAATACAGGAAAATTGAAATCATACAAAGCATCTTCTCAGATCACAATGGCCTGAAACTAGAAACCAATTTCAAGGGAAAAAAACAAAAACACTCTAACTCTTGGAGACCGAAAAACACGCTTTTAAGTAATGAATGGCTTAACAATGAGATCAAAGATGAAATCAAAAAGTTCCTGGAAACAATTAACAATGAACACACACACAACAATCCAAAACCTATGGGACACAGCAAAGGCAGTCCTGAGAGGGAAATTTATAGCAATACAGGCCTACCTGAAAAGGTAACAAGACATTTATACAAACAACCTAACCATAAAGCTGCAAGAACTAGAGAAGCAACAACAAACAAAGCCCAGAGCAAGTAGTAGGAAGGAAATCATCAAGATCAGAGCAGAACTAAATAACTTAGAGACTCAAACTACAATTCAAAAAATCAACAGGTCCATGAGCTGGTTCTTTGAAAAAATAAACAAAATTGACAAGCTTTATCCAGACTCATCAAGAAAAAGAGAGATAGGACCCAAATAAACAGAACCAGAAATGATAGAGGAGAAATCACAACTGATACTTCAGAAACACAAAATATTGTAAGAAATTATTACAAACAATTATATGACAAGAAATATGACAACTTGTGTGAAATGGACACATTTCTGGAAATGTATAATCTATCAAAACTGAATCCAAAAGAAGCAGAAAGCCTGAATAGGCCAATAACAACTAGTGAAATTAAAGAAGTAATCAAAAATCTCCCAAAGCACAAGGGCCCCAGACCAGATGGATACACAGGTGAACTTTACCAAACATTTAAAGGAGAACTAACTCCTATCCTTCTCAACCTACACCAAAAAATACAGGAAGAGGGAAGACTCCCAAACTCTTTCTATGAGGCCAATATTATTCTAATCTCACAACCAGGTCAAGACACAACTGAAAAAGAAAACTATAGGCCAATATCTCTGATGAACATAGATGCTAAGATTCTCAACAAAATATTGGCCAACCGGATTCAGTAGTACATTACAAAGATCATACACCATGATCAAGTGGGTTTCATCCCAGGGATGCAAGGATGGTACAACATTCATAAATCAATAAATGTAATACACCACATCAACAAATTGAAAGATAAAAACCATATGATCATATCAATAGATGCTGAAAAAGCATTTGATAAAGTACAGCAACCATTTATGATAAAAACCCTCAGCAAAATGGGAATCATAAACAACATCATAAAGGCCATATATGAGAAACCTGAAGCCAACATCATACTAAACGGACAAAAACTAAAGGCTTTCCCCCTAAGATCAGGGACGAGACAAGGCTGTCCACTTTCTCCACTTCCGTTCAACATCATTTTGGAAGTTCTAGACATAGCCATCAAAGAAAAAGGAATCAAAGGTATCCAAATTGGAAAGGAGGAAGTCAAACTGTCATTATTTGCAGATGAAATGATAGTGTACATACAAAACCTGATAGGCTCCACTAAAAACCTACTTGAGGGTGGGTGGGGAGGGGGACAGAGGGGAGAAAAAAGGGGATGGATGTAATACAACAACAATAAATTTTTTTAAAAAACATAGAAAAAAAAAACACCCTACTTGACCTAATAAGCAAATTTAGTAAAATAGCTGGATATAAAGCCAATATCCAGAAATCAAAAGCATTTGTGTATACCAATAATGAAACATCAGAAATAGATGTAAGAAAACAAATCCCATTTACCATAGCAACAAGAAAAATAAAGTACCTAGGAATAAACTTAACCAAAGAGGTAAAAAACCTGTATTCAGAAAACAAGAGAACACTGAAGAAAGAAATTAAGGAAGATACAAATAAATGAAAGCATATACCATGTTCATAGATGGGAAGAATTAACATCATTAAAATGTCCATACTACCCAAAGCAATATATAGATACAATGCAATCCCAATTAAAATACCAATGACAGACTTCACAGAAATAGAAAAAAGACTTCAAAAATTTATATGGAGCCAAAACATCCACACATAGCCACAGCAATCTTGAGAAAGAAGAACAAGGTAGGAGGGATCACAATACCGGACTTCAAACAATACTACAAGGCTACTGTCATCAAAACAGCATGGTACTGGCATAAGAATAGACATATAGATCAATGGAACAGAATAGAGAGCCCAGAAATTAACCCAGCACTCCATGGTCAACTAATATTTGACAAAGGGGGAAGGAACATCAAATGGAATAAAAACAGTCTCTTCAACAAGTGGTGTTGGGAGAACTGGTCAGCAACATGCAAAAAGATAAAATTAGACTACCAACTTACACCATACATCAGAAAAAAACTCAAGATGGATAAAGGACTTAAACATAAGCAGTGCCAACATAAAGGTCCTGGAGAAAAATATAGGCAGTAAAATTTTTGATATCCTACGCAGAAATATGTTTACAGATACTTCACCAAGGGCAAAGGAAATCAAAGAACAAATAAACAAATGGGACTATACCAAACTGAAAAGTTTCTATTCAGCTAAAGAAAACACCAGCAAAATTCAAAGGGAACCAACTGTATAGGAAAACATAATTGCCAATGATACTTCAGACAAGGGTTTGATCTCCAAACTATGTAAAGTACTAATGTGACTCAACACCAGGGAGACAGCCTAATTAAAAAATGGGCAAAAGACCTGAACAGACAACTCACTGAGGAAGACATACAAAGGGCCCAGAGGCATATGAAAGAATGCTCAACATCACTAGTCATCAGAGAGATGCAAATTAAAACCACAATAAGATACCACCTCACCCCTGTCAGAATGGCAATCATCAACAAATCAACAAACAAGTGTTGGCAAGGATGTGGGGCAAAAGGAACCCTGGTGCACTGTTGGTGGGAATGCAGGCTGGTGCAGCCACTATGGAGTTTTCTTCAAAAACTAAAAATGGAACTGCCTTTTGATCCAGCAATTCCACTACTAAGACTATACCCAAAGAACCCTGAAACACCAATTCATAAGAACCTATGTACCCCTATGTTCATAGCAGCACTATTTACAATAGCCAAGTGCTGGAAACAGCCTAAGTGCCCATCAGTGGATGATTGGATCAAAAAACTTTGGTACATTTACACAATGGAATACTACACAGCAGAAAGAAAGAAGGAACTCCTAACCTTTGCAACAGGAAATGGATGGAAATGGAAAGCATTATGCTTAGTGAAATAAGCCAGGCAGTGAAAGACAAATACCATATGATCTCACTCATTACAGGACAATAATGAACAAAACAAACAACAAGCAAAACAGAACCAGATATATGAATACAGTGAATAGGCTTTCAGTGGGCAGGAAGAAGGGGGTTGGGGGTCGGGGGGAGGAAGAGGCAGAGAAGGGGAGCAGTTTAGACAAGAACCTTGTATGGAAGAACCACAGACATGGACAACAAGTGGGATTGACTTTGGGGGTGGGGGGTGGGGGGTGGGGAAGGGGACAGAGGGGAGCAAAAAGGGGATAGGTGTAATACAACAATAATAAAATTAAATTAAAAAAATAAAATAAAATGAAAAAAGAACTCATTCAACTCAACACCAAGCCAATAAACCACCCAATTAGAAAATGGGGAAAAGACCAAAACAGACACTTCTCCCAAATAAAAACAGGTGGCCAACAGATATATGGAAGGATGCTCAACTTCACTAGCTAAAAGGGAAATGCAGATCCAAGCTACAATGAGTTATCACCTCACACATATTAGAATGGTTATTAACAGCATGACAAGTAATAACAAGGGTTGGAGAATTTGTGGAGAAAAAGAAACCTTCATTCACTGCTGGTGGAAATGTAAACTGGTAGAGTCATTGTGGAAAACAGTACGAAGTTCCTCAAAAATTAAGAATAGCATTATCACATGACCCAGCAATCCTTCTGGGTACCTATCTAAAAAACTTGAAAATATTTATGTGCAAAGATATACGCAGCCCTATGTTCAACGTTACTCGCAGTGGCCAAGATATAAAAACAATCAAGTGTCCTTCTATATATAATTGGATAAGGATGTGGTACATCTATTCTATGAAATGCTACTCAGCCATAAGAAAAACTGAAACACTGCTATTTACAACAACATGGATGGATCCTAAGATTATGCTAAGTGAAATAATTCAGAAAAAGCTAAGAACTATATGATTTCACTTATGTGTGCACTATAAAACTGAAACTCTTAGACACAGGCAACAGTGTAATGATTACCAGAAGGAAGACAGGTAGGGGTGTAGTAATGGGTAAAGGGGACCAAATATATGGTGATTGAAGATGATTTGACTTTGGATTGTAGGCATACAAAGCAATATGCAGATGATGTATCATACTATGTACACTTGAAACATATAATCTTATAAACAATGTCACCACAATAAATTTAATTAAAAACATTAGAAATCCTACAAAGAGATGCTACTTCATACACAATAGAATAGTTAAAATTAAACGCATGTTGTGACAAAACCAAACGCAGGAGAATGTGGAGCCACTGGAACTTACATACCGTGCTATGCACCACCCAGTCGGAAAACTTCATGGCACTTTTTATAAAGTTAACAGAAGTTATTCGATGACCCATCAATTCTACTCCCAGTTATTTACTCAAGAGAAATGAAAATACATAATCATGAAAATACTTGTATAAGAATGTCTATATGAACCTTATTAAAATTAGGTACAAACATTCAGTTTTAAGATAAGCTCTGAAGATCTGGTGAATAGAGTGTTAACAATCATTAATAATATCGTATTGTACACTTGAAATTCACTGAGAGTAGATCTTATGTATTCTTACTACACACCCACACAGAAGAGTTAACTCTATGAAGTAATGGATATCAACGTGATCTTGGTGATCATTTCACAATGCATATGCCTATTGAATCACATTGTACACTTTAAATGTATAGGATTTTATTGGTTACTTTCTCAATAAAAGTGGAAATAAATAAAAACATTAATAGTCCAAAAAAAAAGTGAAAACCAAATCAAAAGATATACTCAAGAGAGGTCCTTCCCCCAACACTTGGTTCCCAATCACCTTGTAGATAACCAGTTTCATTCATTTCTGGGTAATTTTCCTTGTGTTTCTTTTTGCAAAAATTAGCAGTTTCATCAATAACTCTTTAAAGCCATTAACAGTTACATTCCTTTTGTAATCATTATTTTCAAATTTTGGAAGAATATATGAGAAAATTTCAAAAGATTAATTTATGCCAATAAGACTTCTTCCCATTTTCTACTAGAAGTTAGAGGAAGCACAATATCTTGGTTTCCTTTCTTAAGGACATCAGAAAAGGTGAACAGTCAGGAAGAGGAAAAATGATGGCATCCAAATCCTGCCATGTGAGCAGGGGACTAAGTACATTCAAATTCCTCAAAGTGTGTATTCTTTGGTCTGAGCAGCAAACAAGAAAGCACTCAAATGATAAAAATAACCAGCCCAGCTATGGTCATTTTTAGACTAAAAATGAATACAACCATGTCACTCTCTAGTTTAACACCCTTGCCTGGCTCCCCATTACCTTCAGGGTACATCCCAAACTCACAAAGTCTTCAGTAGGCTGACCTCTCCAGCCTTGCATTGCACACAAGCGTGAACAGACACACTAGTGATTCCCAGTGGTTTGGTTCATTTCTCACTCTCCTATCTGATTTGCTCACATCAGTCTTACCACCTGACAGGTTCTTCCACACAGATCAGGAAGTCAAAGTGGATGGGTTTCACTTTGACAGCCCCATGAAGCAAGACTGTTCTTTGAGCTCCGAGGAAGCCTCTAATACTGCAAAGCTGCCCATATCTGAAATGTGGGTGTTTGGTTTGTAACAGGACCTCCAGAAATTGCAACTACAACTGATTCTTGAACAATGTAGATTTAACTATGTGGGTCTACTTATATACAAACTTATTTCAATAAACACTGTAAATTTATTTCCCCTCCCTTATGATTTTCTGATTTACATTTTATTTTCTCTAACTTGCTCTATTGTAAGAGTATAGTATGTAACACGTGGAAAATACACAAAATATGTGTTAAATGATTGTTCATGGTATCAGCAAGGTATTGGTCAACAGTAAGCTATTAGTAGTTAAGTTTTGGGGGAGTCAAAAGTTATACATGGATTTTCAACTATGTGTTGTTGCCTAACATAACAGGAAGGTGTGAGTTTAAACTTCATGCCATGGACAGTGGAGGAAGGCTCATTGCTGTGACAGCACAGCCCTTGGCCCCAGCCTGTTGGGTCCTGCACATTGGAACATCCCTGAGCCCTCCTGACAGTGAGATCCACTGTTCCCCATCCAGTCCCTTTCCTGCTTCAAGAATACCAAGTTCCCAACCCTGAAATATTATGGTTGTTCCTGCCTCACCATGGCTTCCCATTTTTACATTTCTAACCAGGCTAGTAAGTTAATAGTCCCTAAAAGATCTTTTTATTTGATAGCACTTTTTGCCTTCCTATGCCCTGGATCCTACCTTGGACCCTTCATTGCACTATAACAATCCCATAAATCCTGGCATTTAGTCTTGGCCTGGTTACCTCTATTGTCTTCAATGCCCTCCTTCCACTTGAAGAGACAATAACATTGTAGAACACTCTTCAGGGCTAGAGACATCCTTTCTCCTAATTATTCAAAATGGCCATTCAGCAGACTTCATGGGTGTAATCTAGGCAGACAATTGTTCTCACCAGAACTACTGCCCTCAGCTGGTCCAGGTTGGAACTGCAACTCTAAGACATTTCCTGTTCCTCACCCCAATTACATTCTTACACTAAAATGAATTTATCTTTTAATTGTGAGCAATAATTTATTTCCCACTCTAGTAATGGACATTATTCTGCTGCCTTCTGTTTACTCACATCAATTAGATTTTTATGAGACTAGAATAATAATGTGTCTGTGTATTTCATGTTTTGTTTTTAAAGATTTTATTCATTATTTTTAGAAAGAAGGGCAGGGAGGAAGGAAGGGAGAGAAACATCACCACATGGTTGCCTTTCACCTGCCTCCAGCTGGGGACCTGGCTGGAGACCTGGCTTGCAACCTTGGTTATGTGCCCTGACTGGGAATCGAACCAGCAACCCTTGGGTTCACAGGTCAGTGCCAATCCACTGAGCCACACCAGCCAGGGCATATTTCATGTTTAAAGACAGATAGTATACATATTTAGAGTTCATCACCCTACTCGCAGAAAACATCCCCTTAATCATATATTACCTTCCTCAAAAACATAATAAAATCAAATTGGGCTTAATATCTATGGAGCTTGTGCAAATTAGTGGAAGTTACCACCTAAAATTAGCATATGAGTGGAAACTAGGAGTGGCAAAAGGTGTCACAGCCATTCATAAGTGGAGTTTGGAGAATGAGGCCACATAGAGCCAAGTCCAGAAGAGACCTAGAATGGCTGAGGAGGGGAGGCTGTTTCCCTCTGCCCTTTGGGACATAGCATGCTCACCTTCTCTTCTGAGGGCATCAGAGCTATATTTGTCCAAAAATGCAAGTGGTTTTAAATATAAAGAATTTAAATATCAGAACAAAGAGATGCTCAAAGGTTAGATAAGGAATTGCAAACTACACTAAGAATCTGGAAACAGGAAGTGGAGTGCATGGCACACACAGGGGAATGGAGCCTTTGCACCTCTGGACCATGGCAGTACCCTGGCCTGCCCCACTTCACAAGAACAAGAGCTGGTGGAGTGGCTATGTGTGAGGCTCTGGGGTCTTTCTGCTGGAGTTCTCCACCTCTGCCACTCACCAGTTGTGGTCTTCTGTGAGGTACTGAGACTTCCAAGTTCCATCCACTTGAAGAGAAATAGTTTTGACTCATAGGATTGTGGCAATTGACTAAAGAATTGTTTTCTACAATTTAGGTGTTAGAGAATCCTATGTATCCTATCTAAATATCTTTAGGTAAACATTACTATTTTTGTGATATAATATACACAACATAAAACTTACCATTTAACCATTTTCAAGTGTACAATTCAGTGGCATTAAGTTGTATAACCATCACTACTATCCATCTCCAGAATTTTTTCATCAACCCAAACTGAAACTTTTGTTTTTCTTTGATCCAGTACCTGATTTTGGTCATGTTCATAAATATCTTATATGGTACCTAATACATGTTAACTGTAACCATAATATTGGGAATCATTGAGTGCCATTTTAGCTTTTGAATGTCATTCTTGAGCAGTCTTATTTGTAGGGATTACTATTTTATAGATTTTATTCTTTCTTAGCAAGTCTTCCAAGGAACAAAGAGAAAATTTGCTATTTCAAAATAGAATAAAACTGATTTCATCTTGAATTTTTATAAATTTAAGCTACTATGGTAATCTTAGCAATTTTATTTTTACTATATCTTAAAATATTTTTGCTGTTCATCTTAGGCATTATTTTATTTTACCAACCAAATATTCTCAACTACTAAAAATAAACACATGAAATAGGAAAATGATGGAACTGTCTAAAAAGTTAATATAATAATTTTTCTTTCAATTTTCCCATTGTCTTGCTTCAAATGTTGTATCATCTTTCAAGGATTAAAAGAAGACCGAGATACCATCTTGCAGTAAACATAGTTGAGAATCCATAATTTTTCTTTTCTACCCATAGTGGCAAAAATAAGGAAATTTACAGAGGAAGATGCTTCACAATTATTAAATGAATCAGAAGATTAATGCAGAAAGATTTCATAAAAGTGAAATCTGAGATTATGAGTGTTCAGATGACAATATCCTAGATGAACTTTCTCAAACCCCAGAATCCATGAATGGATACCATATTTCTAAGGACAAAGAGAAATGTGGTATTCTCATAGAATTAGTCACTCAATAAGAACTTTATCATGTTACATTTTATGATCAGAACCTAGACCACACTATTTTGCTAAAAATGATGAGTGACAATATTCTTTCATCTTTGTACAGCAAAATTTGCTTTACATGGGCCATAACAAGACAAGGCAGGTCTGTATAAAAAAGGTGGGTTGAAGAAAATAGATAATGTAAAAACCAAAAATTCTAATTATTTCTAAACCTGAAATGTTTTGTAGTTATGAAGAAAAAATGGTTGTTCTCTCAAAAAATCAGGAGTCATCAAAGTTTTCAAAAGTATTATATTTTGATGATATGATAAAATAAGAAGTAATGATAAGCTAAACCCCTGAAAGATGTATTTGAAATCTGGAATCAGTATTACAAGATGGGTATGTTCTGGAATCATGCATGATAGCTGGTGACCAGCTCAAGGTGTTCAAAGTAAGTTGCTCATTTTAGGTACATATACCTTTTAAACTGGGAAAACCTAAAATGCAAAATTCAGATTTACTGCTTAAATTTTTATTCAATTTTATAATAAAGTTGTTTTGCATGTTATTTCTGATTTTACTTTTTTAATTAGGCATGAAATGACTTAAAAGTATAAAATCATAAAAGGGGTTAATTGGACTCAAATGGTAAATGTTGAGAACTATCCCTGGTATACCAAGAATTACGTACTCAATACAATTTTGTCATTATCACTATCATCATCATCATCATCAGTCCACAGAGTTTCAAGTCCTAGATTTACTCTGAAAAAGAAACCACATGCTACATTCCACGAAATAATAAGAAGGACTTACAAACACTAGCAGGTTTGAGGTACCAGTTACCACATCCAGGATAGGAGGGTGCCCAGTGTGCCTTCCCACACTGGCATGCAAAGGAAGGTCTGTGGACCTGAAGTGGCCATTCACAAGTGAGCTTTCTTCCTGGAGTGCATGCAGGTCACAGTGCAAAGCCTGCCAAGATGCATCTGTCCCACTGCCCACTGCCCACTTCCGCTGATTCTCATGAAACTGAGCAGCCACCCAAAGGCCTGGTAATAATACCTTTCATGATTTTAAGAGCTCAACCGTTTTTAAAAAATAAAAACTTGTACTTTAAGCTCCTTTCCATCAAAGGCTGTTACTTTGAACAATGAAGGAACCTATGGGAAGTAGTCATCTGACTGGAGAAGGGATTGTCCATAAAAAAACCATACATCTGAATCTAGAAAAAGACACCAAAGAGGGCTGCAGAAAGAAGTAGAAATTGAGGAATTTTCATAGTAACTAAAGAGAAAAACAAAAAATGGGAAAGAAGAAAATTCAAACTTCGGATACCTACATTATCAATGAATCAATCAACTGATAAGACTTTTTTAATTAGTAAAAATGACCTCCTGGATTTGTTCAACCTAAAGAAGAACTTTCTAGTCACAAGAAAGACCCCTCAATGGAAAGAAAAATGAGCACAAGAGATTGGTTAGTTTCTGTATTGACATATATTCAAGTAATGGCCAAATAACCACCTGAAATGTACACTGCAAAAGCCTCTTCTGAGTTGGGAGAGAGGAAAACTGGATTCTGTCTAAGGTCCCTTCCGTCTGAACTCAGGAGAACACAATGCTTATGAGAAAGAGTCCTGGAATCAGTGTCTGGGTTCAAAGCCAAGCCTGCATTTATTGAGGCACACAGTTTAACCTAAGTGTAACTTTCATCATCTGTAAAATAGTAAGCAAGTGGGGCCCAGTGACAGCAGTGGCACCCACCTGTGTAGGATATCTTCTGTTCGCCCCCACAGACCCCTGCACCCTTCACTATCCTCCTTTCTGCTCTGGGAGACAGACCTCTATGAAATTCCTCAACACACTCCTGCTCCAGCAGGGGATTTCTGGAGAGAAGGGTGAGGGCAGGACACTGAAGCCACTAGTTCACTGCCTGTGGGATTCTGACTGGCTGTGTCCTCCAGGAAGCCTTATTACAGACATCTTTCCCTCTGGGTTCTGGAAACTCCTCCCTTCCTTCAACCCTCCAAATCCAGAAATGGTTAACACCTCCTTTGTTACAACCCCAGGGGTATGGCATTATCTCTTGAGGATCTCTACCCCTGCACTCACTTTGTCAGCAAGCAGTCTATTTATGAAACCCTCTTCCAATTACCCTAGTTTGAGTGCGCATCTGTGCTTTGCCGGGACCCTGACTCTACCTTAAGAGTTGCTGAGAGGATTAGCTGTAACTGGCACTTAGTACACGATCATGGCCATGATATTTGCATCCTCCATCCTCTTGTCTCTCACTCCTCTCTCCATCTTTGGTTAACCCTTTTAGTCAGTTTGTCTTCTGATTATTTAGCAGGGAAGTCAGCAAAATTTTTCTGTAAAGTACCAGAGAGTCAATATTTTGGGCTTTGAGGACTACACAGTCTTTGTCACCACTACTCTGCTTTTGTAGATCAAAAGCAGCTATGGGAAATGAGTAATGAATGCACATGGCTATGTTCCAGTAACATTTTATTTATGAGCATTGATATTTGAACTTCATATAATTTTCATGGGTAATGAAATGTTACTCTTCTTTTTTAATTATTTTTCAACCATTTGAAATGTAAAAATCATTGTTAGCTCACAAGTTGCACAAAAACAGTCAATAGTCAGGAGTTGGCCTACAGGCCGTAATTTGGCAACCCCTGCTTTAACAGAGTTACAAAATTTAACATTCTGCATCAACCCTCCCCACCCCCAGGCCCAGAGATGGTAGCATCTCCTTTATTATATCCCCATGGATATGCCTACACCAGAAAGCTCTGCTGCTCCAAATTATTATTTCATGTTTCTGCTATTTTCTCTTTTTGTAAATAAGACTCAAAAAATTCATCTTTAAAACCAAAATTTGCTTGCCCTTTCCCATCACCTTTGCCTGACTGGCTTCCAAAATCCTGTCCAATAACACATTCAGACTGCTCCCCTCTATAGCACTACCCAGGGGCAATGTCCTTGGAGCTGTTTCCACACAGAAATCCATTCCAGCATAGCTTGATCCAGTGAAAGATGCATCCAGGACTAGCCCCATTGTGAATAAAAAATAAGAAGTCTGGTGTTAAGTAGCAAAGCCTATATATACTGGCAACATTGAACGATGAGGGATTTTTATCTTTGCAGAATTCCACCTGATCATGCATTCAGGACATGTAGCAATAGATGATGATTTGCCAGTCTGATGTTTGATCTCTCCTCCCTCCCTTTTTCTGAAGGACAATCTGATCAGTCAGGGCAAAAGTTCTGGTAGATGCTAACAGTTTAACTCACTCCAACAGACAAACAATGACTTCTACAGACAAAGACACTCTTGAATTTTAAAGAGTCTTTTCAGAACAATTCCTTACTTAAAGCAGTGGTTTTCAACCCTGGTTACACATTAAAATCACCAGGAAAATATTTTAAAACACTGATATGAAGGAGTTCCCCTACAATAATTGAAATTTTATCTACAGTTTTAAAAAGTATCCCAGGTAATTCAGGTGCAAGGTGAGGCTGGAAAACCACTGACTTAGAGAAATGGCCAAGGAAGAAATTTTCAGACAGCTGAAGAGCACCATATAGTGAAGTCCCCTCAAATAATGAAGTCTTTTTATTTTACTTATTTATTTATTTTTTGCTCCCTATGGCAAAGCTTTAGGGAAGAAGGTAGTTGGGAAGATGAGATGGGAATAAAAATTATTGTACACTTAGTTTGTATTCTGCTTTTATTAATTACTTTTCATTCATTTATTCATTCATCCAACATTTAAATAGAGTATTTTTGTGCCCTAGCTGGTGTGGCTCAATGGGTCAAGTGACAGCCTGTAAACCAAAATGTCACCGGTTCAATTCCCAGTCAGGGCACATGCCTGGGTCCGGGCTAGGTCCAAGGGTTGGGGGTGTGAGAGAGGGAGCCAATCCCACGCAGTGTTGTTTCTCTCCCTCTCTTTCTCCCTCCCTTCCCTTCTCTCTGAAAATAAATTAAATATTTTTTTAAATAAATAAGGTATTTTTGTGCCAAGCACTCCACTAAACAGGCAGACATAAAGTTGAATAAGATAGGCATAGTCTCTGCCCTCATGGAGCTTACATTCTCATGAGCAGAGAGGGTAGGAGTAGAACAACATCACACCATTATTTTTTAATGACAAAGAGAGTAAATTTTAAGTTCAGAGTGCACCTTCCAGGGAGATCTTACTTGAAGAAGATTAGGGAAGGTTTTCTTGAGGAAACAATGCTATGTGTGCTTTAAATCATGAGTAAGAGCTAACTAGATAAATAGTGGGAAAGATAGAGGTCACTACATGTGCAAAGGCCCTGTGGAAGATCAGTAGGTGATTAGGGCGTTTGAAGAACTGAAGGAAGGCAGTATGGGTGAAATTCAGAGAGTAAGGCAACCATGGTGAGGTGCAAAAGGGCTAGGTCAAGCAGGGCCTTGGAAGCCTTATTAAGGCACTATATGTTACCTCATCTATGCTTCATTAATATCTGCATTTTACAGACTTAGAGTACTAGGAAGATGCTCAAGTTTCCATCATGGGAAAGAGATGAATCCAGTGCTCAAACCCAAACTTCTATTTAACACCAAAGCCCAAGTCTTTTCTGCTGCCTACCTACTTCCCGTTGCAGTTCTCTTTACATTCCTAGGTGAGATGTTTCACTAGAAACAGAAATTATAAATCAAGTCTGTGTTTCTATACAGTATCCCTTCACATAGCAGTATAGTATCTGTGTTTGTATATAAATAGAAAGGAACAAAACTATTAATTTCAGGGAAATTGACATGCACTCTATGAAGAAAAAGATTTGCCTGCACCTCCTAGCCAGTTCTTTGCAGAATTCAAAAAGGCTCCTGTCAGTGGACTGTAACATAGGGTAATCAGATCAAGTCATTCATTGATTTGTTTATTGGTATTTATTGAGCACTGATGTGCCAAGTACTAAAAACAGGGATGGAAATGCATGATCTCAACACTAGAAAGCTTACACTCTTTTCTAGAAGAGAGTTGAAAAGCAACATACTTAGCCAAATTCAATCCAGATATTCATAAAAGTTAATAGAAAACAGGAGAAGAGAGTGGTAATATTTTACATTAATATTTACTTCTAACAGAGTTATCTCTTTCTATCCCACTCCTTCACCCCAATGTTTTTTAAGCATCAAGAACATCAAGGTCAATAAAAATCACTATTATTTGGTAGCTAGGGGCAATTACATTGTGAATAAAATTTAAGCAACAGGCAAGGACATTTAGGAGCATAGTCAATGAGAAAAATTGTATAAATTGTCAAAAAATAATTTTCTGATCCAGTTCCAAAATCAGCAATGTACATGAGATTAATCCAATCCTTTTCCAAATGTTTTGAGGAATTCTGAGCTGAGTCCTAGATGTAACGGTTACTATAAGAAAGATGAAATGAACAAATAAAAAAACTTCATCAAAATCCTAAAATAAAACTGACAAATCTGCAGCAGATGGTATGGATCATAGTTAAATGCCCAACAAAGGCAGTAGTGATATATATACATATATATATATATATATATATATATATATATATATATATATATATCAGAGATTTGGGAGAGAGGTGAGAAAATTGAATTATAGGAAATACTGTATTGATTTTTGAAAATGGAAGTGAGATTCATTGTGACCAGGACCTCAGGTAACCTTCTTCCATCTCTGTTAAAACATTCAGTTTGATTCTAACAATCAAGGAAGCACTCGGTACACTTTCCTGAGACTCAGGGGGAGGTCATGGTGAAAGAAGAAGGGCCCATCTTCCTATTCTTCCCCAGGAAACTTCAAGAGGCAGTCAAGCCTGTGCTCAGTGCAGTCCCACCCATGACCCTGGAGGAGTGGCACACCTGCTCCAGTACAATTGCCAACTGGCTCCAGGCTCAAACACAGTCAGGGACCAGTGATCATCCTTCCTCTCTAAGAGTGACTTCTTCCCTACAGTCCAGCCAGAACTTGACAAAAGAGAACGAGAAACTCGGGCCACCATAGCACAAAGTCCTCTCCCATTACATTTCCCATACCAAGGTCCAGAAGAACACCTTCTTGGTCCTCTTCAGAAATCACTAAGTTAGAGGTGAGCCTAAAAACAGCCTTCTCTTTCTCCCTTTCAAGAACACCTCACATTTCTTTCTGTCATTCTCCCCTCGAGGTTGAAATGGCAATAAGCTATAAGAACTTTGATTTCAAGGAAAGTAAATATTTACCATACAACCAACCCCACGACCATCATTTTTATTCTCATTAATACCTATTTGCTCTCACGTTCTCATCTTCCAACATTATTACCCTTATCATGATAAACCTTTTGTCCCAGTTCCCTAGATTCAAGCCTATGTAGCTGTCTGTCCATTATGTCCATTGTGTGTCCTTGGTAGGTTGTCAGCTACTTCTGATGTGACATTTGTGTTCTAGATTCACTATTCAAGTGTGGTCTGGGGTAAGAATCCCAGGCCTCACACAGAACTGCCAATTCAAAATCTCCATTTTAACACTATTTTATAGACATTAAAGGTTAGAGATTACTGTTAAGAAATAGAGAGTTCTTTGCCTAAACTGCTAAGCATTGCCACACACCCCTACAGGTTAGCAGTAAACCATTAAAAGTGAACTTTGCCACAGAGAGGATATATAAGAATTGGTTGCTGTGCTATTTACATCTTGACCCCAAAATTTATGTCCCATATATGAAGCACTTAGAGACTCAGTGACATTATATCTTTAAATGGTGTAAAGGCCAGAGAAGTTCTGAGAAAGGAGCAGTTGATGTGGGATTTCCAGGTCAGGGGAAATGCCATGGAGAAGGTAGGACTTGAACTAAGAAGTGGGTATGATCTTGCTACAATATGACTACCAGTGAACTCTTCTAAATTCAAAATAGATGAATTAAATCATCAGTCACTTACCAACTATGTGAACTTTAATAAATCACTTATTTTCTCTGAGCATTAATAAAATAGGAGGGTAGTATGGCATAGTAGAAACAAAATTTGGTGTCAGGTGAATCTGGTTCCAATGTTACCCAGACTATTATCACCTCGGAGCAGTTACCTTACTTTGCTGAGTCTCACTATCCTGCCTAAAAATGAGAGTGCTACCTGGGAATTAAGTAATAACACAAGATATACAAAATTCCCAGGTTAGTATTTGTCATGTATGGGTAGTGGGAAAATATCACTTTGCCTTTTCTCCTCCCTTTCCTCTGATGAAGAATTGGACCAAGGCAAATGTGAACTCTCTGGATCTGAGTTGGAAAGGACAACCCAAGGGTTCAAGCATGATGGGTCAAAAAGTAAGGGCCATCGTACAAAGTAGTATTTTAGGAAGACCAGCCTAGCAATGTATTCAGAAAGAACTAGAGAGCTCCCTCTCTAGTAGGTTAGTACTGAGTTGGTAAGCTCACTGACACACCTGAAGGACTTCGTACCAGCTTTCACAGCACATTTGATATTTAACTTTCTTGATTTTACCATCACCTGGGTAACAATACCAGTCTCCTTTACTGTGTTCCTTCTGTCACAAACCAAAAAGTGATTTCCATTTCTTGACTAAACCTTAAATGACATAGCCTCTAAATCAAAATACACCACAGTTTATTTTTATAAGATTATGTGGGTTTTTTAATCTTGGAGAAATATACAAATAATGGCTGCATAATGATCAATCTCCCAGTGAAGGGTTGGAAAGAAATTGGGGTCAGGTCTCTCCAACCAAAGATATCATAGATACATTAATTCAGGATAATTATTAATCTGTGAATATAGTGGTATCTATGAGCATGTCACATTTAATTTAGCATTTGCATGGGTGATTTGAAAAGGTGAATAACAAATGCAGAAATTAATTCCACAGGTATAATTGGGAGATGTTACAAACACCCAGAAGGATGTTGAAATAATCTAAAAAACAAAAAACAAAAAACAACTGGCAGTTGCAGAGATATGGTGGTAAAAATCATAAAAATACTGAGTTAGATCAAAATAGCAAATGAGATACAGCCTGGAAAATGTATGCTTGTATAGGTAAGAGCTCAAAGATAACATATTCCATGGGTAGGAAATAAAATAAATAATGAATAAAACTAAAGAAGTGACAATGCAAAGTTGGGTGTAATTTTGAAACATGATGGAAGACAAGAGCCTAGTTATTTTGAGCTTGAACAATAAACACCTTATGATTTTTTTTAAACAAAAAGAAATGATGTGCTCTCTCTCTCTCTGACTTCAAATCACTCCTGCCAATTTATACAGTTTTGAGTAGGCCATACTTGTAATATGCCTCACCTCATTTTACATGCCTCAGTAACAAAAATGAGAAAATATTAAGAATTATAAGAACTCTGGGAAAGAAAATCTGAAAAATAATAAGCTAGAGGATATGAATAATAAAAGAAGTTCAAAGAGCCAGATTGGCTGAACAATCATATTTCTAGCACAAACCCTTAGAAAATCAGGCATATTGTGTGGGACAAACAAACCCTAATTAGAGAACAGATTTCAGTGTTGACCTAATTATCTAATGTCCAGCTCTCGTTTTGATGGGATGAATCCAGTCAAGTCAAATACATTCTTGGAGACAAAATTATTTTCTAATAAGGAGAAAAACACTTCCTTTTTCTCCATGAAGCCCCAGATGGTCACAAAAAAAAAAAAAAAAAAAAAAACAGTATATTTTTTTGTTCAATTCAAATCTTAAATATCACTTCCATAAGAGTAATATTGACTTCAAGGGGTCCAGACAGTGTGTTTCTATGTGGTCAAGAAGGGTTTTCTTTTAGGAAAGCAGGAGTTCAAAATAAGGACAAGAACTCATGACTGAAAGGATACAGCCAGCGCCATGAAGGAGCCACCAGTAAAAATCACTTGCTCCCAAGTAAATTATTAGGTGGAAGGAGAGTGGAGGATTAAAGCAAAACACTCACAGCTTCATGTTAAGCTGGGCTGTTATAATCTAAGCATTCATGAGAAACCATTTTAGAATTTAAAAGAGGGTGGGAGAGAAGCAACCATAGACAACTATAATATAGTAAGGGTCTGTCACATGATCTAATTACAGAAATGAAAGCAACCCAGGAATTATGCGGTCTATTCAAGCCTGCAGGGAGCACGAACAAAGAATATAATTATATATCAAGACTGTTGATTAAACAATTACTATTTAAAGCAGATATAGATTTAAAATTAATTTGCTTCTGCATTTTGAGGATTTGGGGACTGAGATAAACAATGTTTGAAGTTTAATTATCCATGTATAAGATGAAGGGGCTCATTTCAATCTGCTTAGCACTGCTGAGCATTTTGGGTGGTACAAAAGGAAGACTCCAACTCAGAGGCAAGTCTTAGCATTGACAAAAAGTGTGATTCAAGTGAGCAAGAAGGCTCACTCAGCCTAATCCCCAGAGAGTGTGGTAATATCACAGGAGTGATTGTGCAACTGCAAATTAATATTTAAATGTACACTAGTTTGAAGTTTACCTGGAGGGAGAAATGCAGAATCTCTAAAAGAACAGGAGTCTAGCCAACAAGTTCCAGACTCCACAGCCACGAGATCCAGGGAGTGGAGACCTTCACGCATGTTTGAGCAAATAGGGCATCCACCTGCCAGCTCCTCTGAATGGAGTGATTCTTATCAGAGGTTATGGGTGCAGTGTCCCAGGGCAGAATCACAGGGCTAAGGGGTGGGCAGAGTGAAAGGGTGAATTGGAGTTGGAGCGTAAGGCAATACGGACTATAAATGTTAAGTTAAAGAATGCCTGTTGAAATGCCTAGAATTGTGTCTGTCTGTGTTCACACACCAACATGAAAATGCACAGGGACAAAGTTTCCAGACCCCAGACCCCACTCACTGGCCTGAGGAAGGTGTGCCTAGTGACCAGTTGGGTTCAAAGGCCCCGGAATAGGAGGGTGCACATCATGTGATGAGGAGAATGGGCTTTAGAATGGGATGTACTTGAGTTTAAAGGTCAGCTCTGCCATTTTCAAATTGTGTATGCTTTGAAAAGCATTCTGGCTGTCAATATTAAATATGGTTATGAGGGCAAACTTAAGAGTGTCCTCCCTCCTTAAGACCCCTGCAAACTCACTTTTGGGATAAAGAGGAATCTTCTTAACTTGGCCTACAAGCCTAGCAATGAAGTGAGCCTGCCCACCTCCCTAGCCTCTCTTGCTTTTCTTTCATTGATAAACTCTGTACTCCAGCCACTCTGGCCTTTCTGTCTTCTATTCTCTCTCACCTCTAGACCTACCCATTTACTTTCACCTTGGCCTTGGAACACTTCTCCGTCCCCTCATCAACCAGTTACTATCTATTCATTCTGTTAATCTTGCCTCATTATCTTGGGTAGTAGATTCTGAAGACAACTTGTCAGACTCAAAATCCAAACTCCACCACTAACTATCTGTGTGACTTTTACCACCTTAAAGTCAGCTTCCTTCTTGGAAAACTAACATTAATATTAGTACCCACATCAAACAAGTGTTATAAGGGTTCCATGAGCATATATGTGACAGTCCCAGAACAAAGCCTGGTACACTGGGAGCCTTGGGAAATTACTTACTATCATAGCCTCCAGAAGCCTCCCTTCCATGTCACTTGTCACGGTTGCAATTATACATTTGTGTGATTCTTTAAATATGCCTGTGTCTCCACTGGTATGGAAGTTTTATAGGGGCAAGAATTTGCCAAGGTTTAGTCCCTGTTATAGATTCAGTTCCTAGCAGGAAGATATTCAAATATTTGCAGAGTGCCTGGCACATAGTAGGGCCCCATAAGTACTAGCTTTTAAATAAACCACTGAACATGGCAATTAATAAGCAAAATAGTTAGTATGCACATTGCCCAGTGGTTCTCAACTGGGAGTCATTTCTACCACCCTTGTCCAGGACAGTTAGCAATGTCTGGACAGGGCAGGGAAGGGGGACATGGCAGTGCTTCTGGCACCTAGTGGATAGAAGCTGGTAAACATCCTGCAATGTGCAGGGAAGCCTTCCCGCCACACAACTATCCAGCACAAAATGTCACTACTACCAAGGTTGAAAAATTCTAAATTTTGCCTTCTGTCATTTTTTCTCCCTAATCCTTTAATTCACCAGTTAAGTTTTAACAGGAAAATCCTGCTTAAGGTAATCACTCTTATCTTTTATCCTATCTGGTACTATAGGTACAAGGCCATCTTGCCTCTGCCTCTGTACCTAAACTCTATAGCCTAGCAGGCCAGTCTCCTCATCCCTGAAATCCTTGTATGTTGATGATTGGAAGGCACTGTGTTTCAACCACTGTGGTTTGACCATGGTAGAAAATTGTTTGGCCGGTTTTTAAAAGGTTAAATAGAATCACCATATAATCCAGAAATTCCACCCCCAGCTATATATCCAAAGGAACTGAAAACATGAAAAAAGAACACATACATGCCTATCCATAGCAGCACTATTCACAAGAGTCAGAAATGTTGAAACAGCCCAAACATCATCAGTGAGTGGATGAATGGATGTGGAATATCCATACAATGAAATGCAATTGCCCCACAAAAAGTATTGATCCATGCTACAACCTCTGAAACAGTCTGCTAAGTCTGAAAAGGTCACACATTATATGATCTCATTCATATAAAATATCCAGAATAGATAAATTCATAGAGCTAGAACACAGATTAGTGAAGGAAGCATGGGATGCAGAGAAATTTAGAAAAACCACTTAATGGTTGCCCATTACAGATTACAATCTCATTTAAATTAAGATGGAAATGTTTTGGAACTAAACAGATGTGGTAGTTGCACATCACTGTGAATAGATTAAATGCCACTGGATTATTCACTTTAAAATGGTTGATTTAACATTATGTAAATTTCATCTTGATAAATTGTTTTTAAAACACACCAAAATTTCGCAAAATTGACAAACATTGAAAGAGAGACTACCCCAAAATGGAAATAGATGTAGTAACCTGCGGGAGTATAAGCGATTTATTTTTGAAAACTTAATATAACTTTACCCTTGAACATTCATTTCTGCCAAGTCTTTTATTATAGTTTGTTTCTCTCTGTGGGCAGAAGTGAGAAGCTATGGGACCAAGGGTTTATAGGGAAGCAAGTCTGTGGCTTTTTGGCTAAGGCATCTCTTCTATCCTTCCATCAATCCCAGACCAGGGTGTCTGGCTCTCATCAGGCTGGCCACATCCAGTGTCCATGACACAGAGTTTAAAACGGACTCCCTTCTCCAAGACTGAGCCATCAACCTTCCATAAGAGAGACTGGAATTTCTATTTCTTTTACCTGTGCAGCCTCTTTCCTGCCCACAGCAAGAAGTCTTCATAAATCATTATACTATTACGCTCTGGGAACGGGGAAATGGCACCTTGACTTCATGAAAAAGATCATTATTTCCAAAATAGCTGCAAATGACAGTGAACCGTATGTCATGCCACTCATCCTTCTAAACCTTTTTGATCATGATCATGAACAAGATGAAAAAGAAACACAGAGAGGAGCAGAAACCTGGCTATTGGCTCAGTACAGAATGGTTACTTTAGTAGTAAATCATCACCTCTCAAGGGCTCACGTTGGTAACCAGCATTGTCTCTAAGAAAAGACTCAGGAACACCATCCTGACTCACAGAATCAGAGGTTTGGGTTTTGAATATCCACTCTTACCTTAACCTATCAATGGCTTTTCTCTCAATGCCACTTTCTCATTAAAACTTCAGTTCCCATTTTCCTCCTCTTCTTTTAAGAGTTGCTTCTTTCGGTCTTACAGCAAGACTGCCCTGAGTAAGTCACCTCCTCCTGATGATAGAAGGAAGGTACTGAATCACCTCCATTTCCCCAGGCAACTGATGTTAATGATGCTCAAGGAAGCATGACCACAAGCCCTTAGTTAGAAGAAGCCTAGCCAGCTGGCCTTGATTCTGCTTCTTGAAGGGTGTGATATGCAGACACAGAGAGCCCGCAGCAGGAGCCCACAGAGAAACACTATTGAGAGGAGAAGAGAAGCAAATACTTAATCAAATGCTCAGTGTTCTTTTGTTCTGTCTTATCATGACATAAAAACATGAGATATCTTAACAGGCAGTGAATTATAGTCATCTTATACCTTCAAGCTTCTGGTTGAGATGTTAGAGCCCACTTGCCTAAAATAGAGCTTGATTTTGCTCTGGGCTGTATAGAATTTGTTATCAGGTCCAAGTAAAGACTCTATAGGTAAGGAATTTCAGGTCTTCAAAAAGGCATATTTCCATATAAACCGAATTGGCCACCAGATGTAAGACACTTGTTACCCCAAGTTCTGAGAAAAAGAAAAAATTGAGATGCCCTCATGAGCAATTTGGTTTCATTCGATTTTTCCTGGGACACTCTGTTATGTTTGCACATATTACCAAATCCAAGCCTAGGTGGCTTGCAGGACAAGACAAGTAGTCAGGATTTATACAGGCCAATCTGGAAGCCTGCATGTGCTGGTTAACTCTGTGAAAGACAGAGGTCACCCCACCCATCCTTCCTCTACCAGCCTGAAAACCTTCACAGCACAATGTATCTCTAAGATGCCTTAAGATGGCATCTCAAAATTGGACAATAGCTGGCATAAATCACCCCCCAAACTTGCCAGGCTTGGGTGGCTTTTTAGGGCAGAAAGCATCTAATAGCCATGAGTACTTCATTCTGTGCCCTGCCCTGCATAGCGTTGCAAGAAATTTACTCTTCAGCACTTGGACTCTGCCAAGGATCCCATCTCAACCTCTCATCCAACTTCTGGAGGAATTTCATCAAAATCTTTTAAGTTTCTCCCAAATGCTCAGTGTTTGCAAATGACTTAGTAGCCTTCCTCGTCATCTAGAGAAGGGAGATTGCCCTCTCACTCTCAAAGCTTATTTTGCAGAGGGAGACCCTGGAGGCATGAGGAAGGTTTACAGCCAGTTGCCAAGATATTTTTGGAATCAAAAATAAAGTGCAAATCTAGACCTTCAGGCCTCTACCCTAGGGCCTGCCCCACAGACACAGAGAAGGCATCTGACTACTGATAAGGGAACCAGTGACTGAGATGTCTTCCCTTTTGGTTGGTAATATTACTTGAGTTTCCCACTAGAAGGCTTTCTTATATAGACCAAGGCCTACATTGAAGTATGTTTCAGGTTTTTCACATCAGGAAGAAGTAAAATATTAGCTACCTAATATGTGGCTGAATTTTCATGTTATCTGGAAAACCTGGCACCTACAAAACAGAATGGGTCCTGAAACAACAAAACCCAGGACAGGGAAGTTTGGATAAGTAGGATAAAAAGAAAGAGAATGATCTACAGTAGGAGCTGCTCTAGGACCAGAATACATGAAATAATAAAGGGAGTAGCACGGAGGATGGGAGAAAGAGGATGAAGGCACCAGATATGTGGCTGGTATGAAATGGAGTAGAAGGAAGAGAAAAAGTGAAGACCAGAATTGGCTATATAGACAAATTTACTTGAGGCTCATACTACCTTTATTAATATGATGTGACTGGTTTGCAAGTTATATCTTTGGCACCCTGCCTTGACAATACCACTCATACGGGAACAATAAGCTATGAGTTTGGTTGAGTGTCAGGAACAGAGGAAAGGCTCAGGAGTTCTCCAGGTTGGGAGGAGTGGAGCAGGTCAGAGGCCCTAGAATTTCCTATTGTGTGACCATGCCCAGGCCCCTCTCTGGGGGGAGACTAGCATGCCAGCATAGTTCATGCTGTGACCCAGTGTCTATAAGCACCTCTCTGAGATCCTCTGGGATCTCTGATCTCTGGGGGAAAGAGAACATGAAGAAAAGCTGGCAATGTCAGGTGGCCCTATGGTGATCCTGGCATGAGAAATGTATTTATCAACTTCACAACATTCTTCCTATTTCTCATCTTCTTCTTACATCCCCTCCAGGCCCCCTCTAGAATTGCCAAGGCTGAATTGTTGAGAAATATAGTTTACTTCTTTGATAAAATATAATTATTGATACAACGATAAAATAAAATTATTGAGTGGTACACTGATAAGTTTTACCCAAAATGTTAAAAAGAAATTTAAATGTTCAAAACTACCTCTATACAAATGCTCACACCACATTTTAGCTTTATCATTTTCCATGGTCTTTTCCTCACTTCCTGGGACATTCAGACCTTGGACTGACCCCTGGCTGCTTTAGCTTCTAACATGATCCACCCCTGAGGGACAGGGCCTAATGCTCCTGACCTCTTCTGACACCCTCTTCAGATCATGTTTCCTATCATCAAAATGTACTATCCTGTATTCCATTCCCTGAGGACTTTGCTCAGTGCTGTCGATTTTGATAAAGAGAGAATCCAATGAGAGAAATCAATATATACTGTACAGGTGGAGCAATAATATCATTATCAGCACATTAATCCTCATAGTTCACAAACTGGCATTTCAGGAGGGGCTGTGAGAACTGTCATCTAAGTGACTGGTCCTCTTTCAGGCCCCAGCGCAGGTTGGCATGAAAGAACCAACGAGAGGGAGAGGCTGTGTGCTGGGCTCTCTTCCACTCCAGTTGTATGAGCCAGCTGCCCGCTCCTCCTGTGCTTGCTGCCCGCTCTATGGCAAGTCTGTGTTTTGTTTCATTTCATTGAAGCTGGAACAAAACTTTGATCTATAGTTAATAAAATACTGTTTGAGGGACACAAGAACCATAATGTACAGTTAGTTCCCAATTTTGGAAAAAAGCATTCCTTTTGGCCAAGTATCTTAAAATCTTCCGCAATTGGCAAAGAACCATTATTTAGGGACTTGGTCCCCTAGATAGAGACAGAATTGCTTTTAAATGGGGGAGTTGGCTCTGTCACTTTCCAGGGCTGTGATAGGGGACAAGTTATTCATCCTTTCTGGGCCTTTATCTAGAAAATGGGATAAATGCACCTATGTTGCCAGGTTGTAAAGGTGCAATTTAACAGCCATGTAACCTCTGCAAACCACATAACTCAAGGCTTATTATATAGTAAACAAGTGAACAGTGAACATAGTAGCAACCACAGCAACTCTTTCAAGGCATTTTAAAAGTGGAAATATTCAGTCTTCAAAAGGTACTCAAAGGTAACTCTGTGATCTCCATGTTAGTCAAGAGACTTGGAAACCATTTGAGTTTGAGAATTTCACCTTGCCCTTTGAGACAGCTGGCAAAGCCATAAAGTGTCTCAACCCCTCAGAGACAGGAATTTCTGCTCTACAGACAGACATCACATGTCTCAGGCAGCTCCTGGAGACCAACCCGAGGGCCCCATGCAAAAGGACTCTCCCGCCCACCCAGCCAAGGTCGTATCCATTACCTGTCCTTTTCCTGACCTTACCCTTTCCACCCACCCACCCCCTGCAGGGTATGAGAGCCTGCGAGAGCCTGCCTAATCTCAACTGAGGGAGTGCTCTTTGCTTTTTAAATGCCTTGCCCAGCTTAATCAGTAACCAGCAGCCCTCCACTGCCAGTTAGTCGCCTGCCCTGACATGAGTTCCTTCTCCTGCCAGCCGGCAGATGTGACTTTTTTTTTTTTTTTAAGGAAGATTCAATTTCCAGCCTGTGCCCTTCTGCCAATGACAGCCACCCTCCCTGAAGGTTACCTGTCGCCAGCATTCCTGCTCATGAATGCAAAGTAAAGTGGGTGCTTGCCCCAACCTTGGAGAAGCACACCGTTCTGTATGTGCATTCTAAAAAAGAGCATTTGACATTTGCCATCTTATATGTGTCAGGACAGAGAAAAGGGAACCCCACCTGGCAGGATACCATCCTAGGTTCACAAATGTGACTTGTGAACGACACTTGTCAACTAGACCTAGCAATGATATTCAGCAGGCTTGATGTGGAGAAAATGTTAATGAAATCCTGCCTAACTGCAGGAACCCATTTGAATAGAATCAAAGTCATATGTAGGATTTTATTCTCATATACTGTCTCCTCTGCATATATTAACCTTTAGCCAGCTTCAAAAAAAAAAAAGCACAAAACTAGGATGATTCACTCATTCAATCATTCTTCAAACATTTACTGAGCACCAGTTATGTACCCAGACTCCATAACAAGCACTAGAATAAATTTTTTTTTAAAAAAATGAATGAGGCATAGATTATTTTAGGCAAATAATCTATTATTCAACATTTTATACTGAGAACCCAAACTCTTAGTTAGTTAAGAATAAAACAGAAAGACTACATGCATTTCTGGCTCCTTGCTTCATATGGAAACAGGCAAAGGGAAAGGTAAGGCTCTTAAAAAGAGCAAATAGAGTGTTAACTTAGCTAGGCATGCTGTACACTTGGGAACATGTTGCAAAGGAAGGAAACTTGTTGGATTATGGGAAAGAGACTTGCAAGCAACCAGAATGAATGGGATGATCTTGGGCAGTCCTTCAGAAGGAAAGATGCTTAGGCTTGTGATCACTTGTGAAATAGTTCGACATGCAAGAAGGGCCTGTAATGGCCACATTGGACTGGCCCTTCTGGTTCAGTCTCTGCCCTGCTGCCAGACACTGCTGATAGTGAAATCTGGCTGAGCCCTGTCTGCTGATAACGGTGCGAGGCACCAGTTAGTTGAAGCTTCCTGATGCAGAGCTTTTAGAGAATTCAAGGACTCGCTCTGTCATCATCATCAGAAGTGCATGTTTCCATCGCTGAGTCAGAAGAACTAAAGTGGAGCTGGACCAGAAACAAATGATGAGTCAAATGAAAGACTGTAGCTGCAGAGCAAACCCCCTGCTGCTGAGGTTGCTAGGACATGGTGTGGGGCCCATCAGCAGGCCTAGGGCCCATTCATTTAGGCAACACTTGGGTTCGGAACACCTTCCAGGCTTCAAGAGCTGTCCTGGGTGCTGGGGACAAAGCAGTGAACCGCCAAAGTCCTATTCTCATAAAGCTTATATTGTAGTGGAGAGAGACAAGATGAACAGTATATTTTAAATTATGATAAGGGTGAAGGAATAAAAAAAGAAGCTGAAGAGTAACCTATGGGAGGCAGTTATATTGGTCCAGACTTGACTGCAGACAATAGGATCCACTTCAACTATTTTAAGCAGAAAAGGATTCTAACAGGTAATTCAGTGATCATAAAATCATTTTTAAAAGGGCTGGAGGAGCAGGCTGTAGGCTGACCACTCAAGAACAATCCCCAGCCTCTGCAGAATCTGTTCAAAGAAGCTGGTATACTGCAGAATATTCTAGCCCCCAGTGCAGTTAAAAGGTGCTGTTGCTACTGTCGCAGAGCCATTGACTCTTAGATGTGAGGAATGATAAAAATAAAAGCATTAAGGATGGCCCCCATGTTTTTTATATGAACAAAGGGTAAATTATATTCTGTTTTCTGGGCTCACGAGCAATGGAGAAGACATGTCTACAACCCACCAAAACAACTCACCCAGTCCTTGATATTAAAAAAAATAATAATTCATGTACATAGGCTGGAAGTAGACTCAACCAGAAAGTCTCTTTGCTTTCCCAACTGATCACTAATTTCATTCTTCAGTGTGTTCAAACCATTCTTAGGGTCCAGGAGTAGTGGGTCTCATACTCCATGGGATCTACACTCAGATGTGAGTAGGGGTTTACATGGTAAAAGACATGTGGGTCAGTGCAGAATAGTTTTAGGAGTTGTTTCTAATCTCTGTGAGAAACAAACATGAAATATAGTCATTGGAACCTGCAAGGCTAAGCTCTGAAAAATTATATGAATTTAGGATGGTGGCAAGTTAAAGTCCTGTGCTCATTTTGGCATAGCAAAAGAATTTCTGGTCACCCATTCCCATATCCCTCCCCTCCCCACCTGTCTTCTATTCACTTCCACCATCAAAACACATGCTAGAATTAGAATAGGATGCTTCTTGGGTTTCATGAGCTAATAGTTAAATGATAAAATGATGTCAAAAGTAAAAATGTAAATTATCATCTCTTTATAAATACAAACAAACCCTACTTGCAATCATCCTGGGAGTCACCCAGAAGAACAAACTCAGAAAAATCACTGCTCAAGACTATGCTATAATCTCTTCAGCAAATTTAAAAAAAAAAAAAAAAAAAAACAAGAATTTTAAAACCTGAGCCAGAGACTCAGAAAGAGAAGCCATGCCTGTGCCCTGCCTCTCTTGAGCAATCAGAGCTCCTAGAAGAGCTCTGTTGCTGGGGCAGGAGCAAATCCTCTCTTACTCTCCCTAAGCATTAAATCTTCTATGCCTGTAGAACTATCCCCAGGTGTATTGGTGCCAAAGCAGAAAAAGATTTAATTTCACATGGCTAGACTTTTACTTTTTTGTGGTTAATAAAGAGGCAGGTGCAGTCACCTAAGCTGTTAAGGGGCAAACAGGGGGAGAGGGTTAACACTGTTTATTTGACCAACTCTAAATTTTGCTAAACCACAGTATAAGGCAGCTCATAACTTGTTCCCAGTACCCATACCTCAACTACTTTTCAAGGTGAGAGCTTCAGAAGGTATTTCACACTAGCAAAGGAAATTATTTTGCCAAAATAATTTCGCATAACAATCTTTGAGCCCCACTCTACCACTCCAAAATAAAATAAGTAAGAATGTAATACAGTAAGCCCAAGAGTAAAGTTGCTAGCTGGCAAGTTGATGAGGAGTGAGGGATGGAGAGGTATACCCAGAGCTCTCAAGAGTTAAAGGTTAAGTCAGTGTAATCTATCATCTGATAAAGGGAGGTTGGTCTGGGTAAAAAAATAAAAACATAAAAGACTGATTCCTTTCCAGTTTTGTGTGTAATAAAATAATTAATAACTAAATGGTTGACTGAATTTGGTCAATTTCCTCATTTTGGAGCCATTGATTTGGGCTGTTTCCATCTTTAACCCAGCCTTGGTTTGTGTTGGGATTTTGTTGAGTGCTTACACCAAAGAGTAGAGAGGAGAAAGCAGAAGGGACACGAGCCATGGTGTGTCATTTTTGTCACCTAATAGGAAAGTGGATTCATGTGCAACTTTTCTTTAGAATCTCTTGGTTCTGAACAGATGGCAGATATTTCAAACATGTTTTTTGAATATATCAATGAATCATGGTACCCATCGGGTACAGGCAAATACTGCACTGGGGACTGTGGTTACCTTTGTAACACATTCCACGTCTAGCCTGTGGAGGAAAAGCAGTGGTGTCTGAGGAAATTACTTCATTTAAAGAGATAGACCTGACTGACAATGAGTAATCTCAACCCATTTTCCGGGAATTGGCTAAGGAATGTTCAACATGACCCTTGGTTCTGCCCTATGAGAAGGAAAAGAGGTAGACACATCTTTTCCTTCTAACAGGGCAGGAAATGTCCAGGCATGTTTCTTGTTGGTTTTGAAGAGAGCAAGAGGAAGCCCATTTTCTCTTCTCCACCCATGCAAATTAAAAAGACATAAAACCCCAAAGCCTGCTTTTATGAACACAAAGAAAACCAACCTGAAAATGAAGCCAAAATTTAAGACAACAGAATGAAGAGATAGCAAGAACTTGGCCCTTTGATAACAGTTTTTGAGCCACAGAATCCAGCAATTATAGAGCTTACCCTCCTTCTGAATTGCCTGCTATAAGGTAGTAAATATCCTTGATTTTAAGCTAATTTGAATTTGGTAGTTTGTATCTTGCAAATGGATCTGAATGATGTGCAGACTGACATCATTTGCAAAAAATATACATATTGTATTTATTTCCAATATCGTTTACCTCCCTTTAAAGTGGATAATGAGTAATTAACTTTTATATTACTTTAAATGCCCTTAACAGTCCTGTCTCACTATAAAGATGATTTTAAGAACTGAAAGTCTACAAAAGCAATAAATCAAGACTGATAGCATAGAGCTACCCTAGAAATTATGCCCTCATTTAGGTAAATGTTTTACAGCAAACCTTACATTCTTTACATACAGTTTTTTAGTCTTGTTAGTTATATTTAGATGTGTTTTTTTTATTTTATACTTTATTCTTGAGAATCTTTAATCAAAATCTATACAGAAGTAACTGAAGCCAGGTTATGTATTGGAGAAGAAATCCCCACCTAGTCATGCTCTGTAATTCATTACTCTTCTTCCACACATTCAATGAAACACCAATTTTCTAACGGGGTGGTTGGGTTTCAGGCTGACTGTTCATTGCAGTGTAGCATAGCCATGAAGAGCATGGACTCAGACTTGGACTGCCATTCATTAGCTAGGCATTGGGATAAAATACTTAACCTCTATAAACTTCCACTTATCCTTCTGTAAATGCTGATATAGTTATGTTTACCTCATCCCATTATTAGGTGGATTATATAAGATAATGCATGTGAAACACTTAGCTCAGTGTCCAGCATGTAGAAAGTGCTCAGGAGATGTTATTAATATTCCCTTGGTGGTACAAGAAATCAATGGATTTTATCTGGAGGGAAAATGTTGGCATTTTAAAAGTGCAGCTTGATAAACCAAATTATTATCTAAATGAGCGGGGTTTAGGAAAAAGCTGTCTGAGAAGAGGCAGAGTAAGATATTGTTTTTCCTCTTAACATTATTTCCTATCTCTCTCACATGAAACTAGTCTGGACCCCTCTTCCATCATCATGACACTTCAGAATTAATCCTCATTGTTTCACATGGAGCTCAGTGACATAATGTTGCAACACAACAGGATTATAATATCATGGTTGATATAGAAATGTTCGAAATTGTCTTTTTAAAATATAGCATGTAGGGACTGAATAACCAAAGAAGGAAGAAAAAAATCAATGCTGCCTACTTCTATTGGCTCAATTCTAAGAAAATTAGGGAATTGCTTGAAGGGTAAGGTAGAAAGAGCACTGTCAGGGGTGGAGGGGCTCTGCCCTCACCAGTTGAGGTTGACCTTGAACAAATCACAGCATCCCACCGGAGGTCATGTTCTCATCTGTCAAATGAAGGCCTTCAATGTGACAGTGTTTTACACCATGTGCTTCCTAGAGCCTGACCAGGCTGTCAGGGATGTGAATGACAGGGGGAGAATGGAAAGGAAAAGCAGGAGCACAGAGAACTCATCTTTGGGGTCCCCTTCCCCATTTGCTTTAATTAGAGCAGTTTCACTATCACCTATTGCACCTACTCTGTGGAGACAACACACATACACAAAAGCTTAACTCACTGGTCCCTAAGGCCTCTTCTAACTCTGACTTTCCCAGTTTTTCCCCCACACAGCTCTAATCACCAGCACCCCCAACACTGCCCAACCTCCCCATGTCCATGGAACAGACAAGGGAGTGTTATCAGAGGCACTGGAATGCCACCACTTCGTTGCTTAGGACACCAAGAGCAGGGAGCGACTGAGCCCACAGAGGGCTCAGGTGAATGGTAGGCAGCCTGATCCTGACAGCAGAAATACATGGGCCTTGGAGGACTAGGTGTTGCACAAGTCACTGAATCTCCTTAGAAGTTCCTGAGCTGAGCTTCTTCCTGAACCGACATGCTTTCCCCTATCCTACCCTCAAAGTGCCCAGAGAAGAAAGACTAAAGAGATCCCATCTGATTATTCTCAGTACAGTTGATTGATTCATGTTCACCTGACTATCCTCTGTCAGAGTTCCTGTAGAACAGAGACAAGAGTTTACAAGGCTAAATGCAATGGTCTGTGGAACCTGGGTTTCACTGGTCAGAAATAACAATTTGCAACTTTAATTTTAATTACATTGAAATAATAGGTTGTTCCTTGGACAATCTATTTAAACTCCTTATATTTTTTCTTTTATTAAATTCTGAAGTAGTTCAAGCACACCAAAAAGTATAGAAAATAAAACAACAAACATCAATGTATCAACACTAAGCTTTGTCAAGCTTAAAATTCTACTTTCTATCTTTGAGCTTTTGGGTTTTTAAAAGGAAAATAAATTATAGATGTGAATAAAAGCTTCCTCCTTATTCCCATTCTTCTTCTCACACTCCCTTCTACAAATGGAATTATCCTTAATTTGGTATTTTTCACTTCCCTTCATGTTTTCATAATATTTCATAATATATATAACACATATAATGCACACAATATATGATACTAAAATATGTAACTGGTATGTGCAATATGTAATATATGAAATACATAAATTTAATGTGTATATATTCATAAACAATGTATAGCATTACACTATAAATACTCTGAAACTTGGGTTTTATTGTTTAAGGGGGTTCAAGATTTCACCTTTTGAGGCCCATCCACATCCTGTGTCACTTTAACTTCAGGATAATATATCCTATATACATATAATTCTAGTTATCCATTCTCCAGTAAATGGAAATTAAGCCTGTTTTCATATTTAATTAATTTTTATCCATATGTGAAAAAATATTTAGGATAATAGAGAATTGCAAGTGTTAAAATTAAGATCATTAAAAACATTTTTCTTTTGATGTTACCAAATTGCTCTCCAAAGTGGTTGTTCCAATCTACACACCCACTTTATACTCCCACTAGCAGAACATGAATATTTCCTCATCCCAAATCCTCACAGACACCTGAAATTTGCAGGCTTCTCAATTTTTGCAAACCTGATAAATTTATTGTGATTTTAATTAACTTTTCTCTGATCACTGAGTAACAGTAAACAACTTTCCAAAAGTGTATTGACCAGTCATGGCTCTTCTCTGAATTGCCTGCTCTGATCCTTTGCCTATTAATGTGACTTCTCTCTTACTGTTTTCTAGGAGTTAAATGTTCCATATATTAATAAGTGAAGGTAGAATTACCTGAATTGTCAAGGCAAAAAGGATAATTAAAAGGCTCAGACAAGTAGATACATAAAAGTGGACCTACTGTGTAAGACTGAAGTATCCACAGGATGACAATGTTCCCCACAAGTGCCCAAAGCAATAAAGAATGTGCACGTGAGAGGGGCACCAGCCTCCCTAAATTCGCTGGTGACTCCTCTCTGCAGACCAAGGATTGAAGGAGCAGAGGCCATTACAGAGCTGCGCCCACTGAGAGCAAGAGGGATATGAGGGCCCTGAAATAATAGAGGCCAGATGGCAGCACTTCACTGTTAGAACCCAAGGAGACGCAATTATCATAATGAGTAGCAGGTTCAGAGCAGCAGGGGCGTTAACGCTAATTATCAGGAAAAGGTAAGGTTGCTGTTACACAATGAGGAAGGGAAGACTCTATTAGGTATTTCAGTGATGTACCTGGGTACCTGTTGTTAATATCTTGCCCAATTGTGATGGTAATTGGACAGTTGCAGCAACTCTGGACTAAGAGGACGCCAGTTACCAGGAAATCAGACATCATGCCAAGGAGGATCCGGGTCACCCACCAGGTGGGGGTCCCTGAGACTAGCCCAGGTGCTAGCTGAGGGGCGTGGAGTGCATAGTAAATCAAGGGCAAATGAGTATCAGTTGTGGCCCCAAGGCCAGCTACAACAAAGGGAGCTATATAGTCCACCCCAAGAAAAAAAAGATTCCCACTGGAACTCAGAAACACAGAAGGAGGCATGGCTGCCAGAACTAGATGAATAAGTAGATCCCAGCACCTCTCTGTTCCCCCTTCAGGACTAAGCACTTAGCATCTGAGGTGCAGGAAGCTACGTCAGCAATCAGGCCTCATCTTCCAGCCCTCTTAAAGAAGTATCTTGGCAGAAAAGAGCTGCCAACTCCAGGGCCACACTCCTCCTCTGGCCATCTCACACCCAGTTACTGTTCACCTTGGGGATATGAAGGTCTGGCCTCCTCACTTCAACTTGGGACAATTCTAAAGGAATTGCCAGCTTCAGATCTTTGCATGAGGTTGCCTGGGGCTTCTTTAGGGCTGCATCATAGCTCAGCTGCTCCCTTTTCACCTTTCTGCTTCACACCCTTCTCTTCCACAGATGATATCAAGAGACAATCTAATAATCCCTCTCCACGACAATCTCGAGATCAGAGTCAGCTTCTCTGGAACCCAACCTACTATTTTTTTTTTTTATCCAACAACTATTCCTAGAATTATTTGACAGTTTCTCTTGGGCATAGAAATACATTGTACTTAAAAGAAAAAAAAAGTTTTTCTTTTCTTTTCCAATCCTTCTTATTTCTTTTTCTTATCTAACACCGCTGACTAGAACCATGGACAAATAGACACTATGATGACAGGCATTCTTGTCTCATTCTTCTCTCCAGGTAGTACCACAGAGTCTAATGTTCACTCTGATATCTTGGTAGATACCCTTTATCAAACAGTCCCCTCTTTTCCATTCCACTAAGAATTTTTTATCATGAAAATATTTTTAATTTCTCAAGTGCTTTTTCTGCTTCAATTTCAAAGGTTATGTGATATTTCTTTTTAAATCGGTTAATATGCTAAATATTAAAAGGGGTTCTATTGTTAAGCTATCTTTTCATGAGTTAGTAAGCCCTTCTTAGCACACTCGCACACAGGGGCCTGTGCATACAAATGCACAATTATGAAACTCAGAGATACCAATGGATTCTGACTTGCAAAAATTTTATTTATGATTTTTAGTCCTATGTTTATTAGTAATTCTTGACTTGTCCAGTTTTTAGCATCAAGTGACCTGATCTTTTATTAACGTTACTAGTCTCAAACTAAGTTGAAGAACATTCACTCTTTATCTGGAACATTTGCATAAGAGTGGATGTTTGATGAAACTTACTCATAAATTCAAAGTTTTAAATGCGTGTGCGTATACATGTGCACATGAACGTGTGTAGATTTTTACAAAAGACTGAATTTTGTTCATGATTATCTGTTTCTTTTTGAGCCAATTTTGGAAATTTTTTTTTTTTTCTAAAATCAAAACTGCCATTGAAGTTTCTATATTTATTGGCATTTGGTTAGCCATGGTATACTTTCCTTATTTTTTAATATCTACTTTATCTTATCAATGTTTGTTATTCATTTCTAAAAAGATTTATTTGTGCTTTCTCTCTTTCCTGCTCAGATTATGAACAAATTGAGAAATCAAATAAAAGGGTATATTGATACTAAGAAAGGCTAGGTTGGATGTTGTAACTTAAAATGAAAGCCAGAATTAGACAGAGTATGCAGAACTCCCGCAATGGCTGCCTGGATCTATGGAATGGAGGTGCAGAGGAAAACTTGTCCTGCTCTGAAAAAATAGAAGGGCAGATCTTAGTAGAGTAAGCTCAGTTTATTCCTCCGAAATTTTCCAATTAAGTAAATCAACCTACCTTCCAAAAGACAGAATGCATATAGGAGCATAAGAAGATCAGTTCTTGGGTTTTGTTGAAGCTTCCTGGTTTTTAGCCTTTGATTTTATTAGATTATGTTCCCAGTCTCATATCTTCCTTCCTTTTATGTTTTTTCCACTTCATTATTTTGAGTTACTCTGTTCTTTTAAGAGAGTCTTAAGTCATTAAAGTTCTGAGTTTCTTTACATCCTTTTTTGTGAGGAAGGGCTGTAGTTTGTTTATTTTTTGAAGCTTTGTTCATTTTTTAATTTTTTATTGAATTTTGGGAGTGATACTGGTTAATAAATTTATATAGGTTTCAGGTGTACAATTCTATAATACATCATCCGTATATTGTATTGTGTATTCACCACTCTAAGTCAATTCTCCTTCCATCACCCTTTACCTTCTTCTACCTCCTCCCACACCTGCTTTCTTCTGGTAGTCCCCATACTGTTGTTGTCTGTGTCTATAAGGGCTTTTATTTTTCACTTCTAACAAAAGCAGGTAAGATTGTCAGTTACACTCTAAGTAACACTTTAGCTCCTACTTTTATCTATGCTATTTTCATTATTGTTTAATTATATTTGTTTCCACTATTATTCATTATTTGACCATGACTTACTTAGAAGTAAAATTATTTTTAATTTCCAAAATTATTGTTTTTTAAAAAGAGTTTTTACTTATTTTCTCATTTAATTCCATTGTAGTCAGAGAACTTCTTATGTATATGCTTTCCTGGTTTTTACTATAGTCACTAAGACTTTATTTGTAATGATGCATAGTTAGTCTATTGTAATTGGTCCATGAGCCCTTAAAAGGAATTTGGACCATCTGGTATACTATTTCTTTTATTCTCACTTCAGGATCATCCTTACCTCTAATAGTTAAGCACTACTTTGTATGATATTTATTTAGCTATGTTAGATTTCTTCTGGTTAAAATGGGTCTGGTGTAGCTCTTACCATCGTTTTACTTTTTACTTTGGAGGTCTTTATGTTTTAGCTATGTCTGTGGTTTCTGTTTTGTTTTTATTTTCAATTCAATATAGTAATCTTGATCTTTTAATAGGAGAGTTTAGTCCATTTAGATTTATTGAAATTACTGAAATATTTTAATTTATTACTATTATCTTATGTGTTTCCTATTTATCATAAGGTCTATTTATCTCCAACTTTGACTTCTACTGGGTTAAATGAATTTTCTATACTTCTTGCTCCTTCTCTCCTGGTTTAGAAATTACATATTTAATTTCTATTTTTTAGCGATTATTCTCAAAGTTTTAACATGCACACTTACCTTAAAGTTCAGATTTAATCAATACCTTTATCATCCTTCATATAGGAATTTAGAGCAGTTTAAATTAAATTTCCTATCTTGCATAGTATTCTATTTATAGAAATTTTCCCTTTCTTATCTCCATATCATACTACTGTTGAATTGTTATTTTATAGAGTAATAATAACTAACTTTTATATTCTTCATGTCTTCTTGCATTTCAGTCCTAATTTCTGGGTTTGGTATGTCAATGAAATATTCTATTTTCAGCCAACTTATCAAGCAAGAGTGAGATTATAATAAAATTCTATCTTGGCTCTTTAAAAATATTATCATTCTTTTTGCTGTTAAAAACTATTGTCAGTTCTTATAAGTAATATACTGTTTCTTCTTTATTATTCATAAGATTTCCTCTTTGTCTTTTGAGTTCTGAGATTCCATTTTAGTATGTCTACTGTATTTCTTTTTATTTAATGTACTTGAAACCTGTTGTTCTTCCTATATCTGAGGACTTAGGTCTACCATTAATACTGTTAAGTTCTTAATGCCTATGTCTTCAAGTACTGCCTTTCCTCTACTCCCTTTATTCTTTCCTTCAGAAATTATGATTAATGTATCTAAACCTTTTAACTCTATTCTATGTGTATGTTTATCTGTTTTATATATTTCCCATCACTTTATCTCTCAATGCTAGTTTCTGAATAATTTTATTAGATCTACTTTCCAATTTGTTAATTATCAATTTAATTCCTTTCAATTACATTTCCTTATCGAGCTCTAGTAAGATCTTTTGAAATCTGCCTTTCCTTTTTTAAATTATTTTTGTAATTGCTTATTCTTTTCTCATATTTTAAATTTCCTATTATATTTCTTTAAATATTTTTAAAACATCATTGTCATAGCTTCTACTTAATGATTCTACTATCTTAAAGTATTGGAAGCTATCTAATTCTAATGTGCTTTTGTAATGTCTACTAATACATATTTATGGTACAATTTTCTTATATATTTTACAACCATGTATCATAAGCTCATGTTTACCAGGTATTTGTTTGCGGGAATTCTGAGACTCAGATTAAGGGTTCATTGATCCCTCCATAAGAGTTTCATGTTTGCTTCTGCCTAGAATCCTAGCTACTAGTTTTTTTACAAAAATCTTTCAGCTTGGGGGTTTCCCAAATAATGTAGGTAGAATAAAATTAAATATCAAGCAGCACAGGTTTATAGAAGATATTTTTCTTATCTTTCAATCAGTATCTTGCAAATGCTCTAGACACTGTAGAAAGTAAGTAGGTTATAAGAATCATGGTCCCTTATCCTCACTCTTACCCTTTTATCAGCCATCATGTGCACCCAAAACAATGATTCCCTAAATAGTGTTCTCTTGCTCTCCCTCCCTCCTTCCCTCTCATAAAATATTTTTCTTCAAAGGAAAATAATTGGCTAACATGGTTTCAAAAAAGATCAAGCCTACAGTCCACTTCTGAAGCAACAGTTTTATCTGCTGTAAAGTAAACATCTATTAGCAAATTAATGAGGAAGATCAACAGGAAAAAACAGGGAGAGGGGAAGGAAGGAAGAAGGAGAGAATTGATATTTATTAGCCACTGACATTACATCAATCCTCAAAACTCTAATGTGCCAGTTTTCAGATGAGGCCCAAGGCTACTCAGGCAGAATGGGGCTAATCCATGTCTTCCTGACACCCTTCTCAGAAAAAGTCCATGAGCCAGGAAAGCAGACCAAGAATAAATAAAAAATACAGGCTCAAGTGAAAGAAAGCTCCAGGCAGGCAAAAGTTCTGATTCTAAATGAATCATGGAGGCTACTCTTTGTAAACTCTGCTCTAGTCAATTAGTTCCCTCTGGACATCCTGCCCCACTTGAAATTTTAAGTTCTTATTGTCTCTTAACCACACTTTCCCATTCCCTAAGTTTCCAATTGCAAGTGTGCTGATTCTCTAGACTGAAAACTAAACCCACAAATGGGGAGGGAGGTTACTTTGGAAGAAAGTTCCCAATGTCAAAATATGTGGCATTCCCCAATGGACGCAGCCCTATTTCATTAAAGGCCAGCTGTACCTGTGACATAAGGTTGCAAAGTAATGCAATTCTAGAATTGAGGCCTTCTGATGCTGCAGGCCTTTTTAAAAATCATGCAGTCATCTGAAAGCTTCACTCGCAGCTGTGTGGAAAGTGACTGTGTATCTCTCCCTTAATTTTGGTTACATTACCTCATTCTATACATCATTCATGACAAGCAAGGAACCACGGGGCTCCCTTGGCTAAATCTTCTTGTCCTTGACCCAACTCTAATTTCTTTGGCCATCTATTTCATAAATGTGGTAAGTCCTGTAGCTGAGAGAAGTTGTGCAGGAGGTGGGATGCAGTGGGTTCTTCCTTCCTTGTCACAATAATCAAAAGAAATGAAGGTAAATAAAACTCCTGACCTACCATTTTTCTTGCCCTTCCCAAAGGCTTCACATTGCCGTTACTCTGACAATTAGGATGAAAAGAAGGATGGAAAGAAGAATTTTTTTAAATTGTCTTTAGATGAGCTATTTATGCCTTCCAACTTGGCACTTTTCCTTTAAATCAAAGAGAACACCCTGACAGACTGCAGCGTGACTCCTCTATCCCATGTAAGGAAATACATTTCCACTTTCTCAGCTGTGTGTTGGGAAAGAGCTAGGAATCCCCAAGTGCTTCATGGGCCCATCCGGATCCCAGGTCTGTCAAGACTGAAACTCAAGAGCAGGTGGTCTCAGGCCCAAGAGTGAGGCTGCACTCAGCCTTCCCCCAGGGATCTTGTCTTATTTGTAGATATAGCCATTCCCCCAGTCTTCATCATCAGAGCTTCATAATTCTCCTAGGGGAAGATAGCATGAAGGAAAGGATTCATTGTGAACCAGCTAAAGGAATGGCAGTCTTTGGGGCTGGAGCCTGCAGCTATTTGGAACTGAACCAGAATGCCAGTCTGCCCCGGACTTGAACATGGATAGATAAAGGCGCCTTTCAGCCAAGGCTTAGACCTACGCCAATCTTCTGCACTCTCTATCCCTACCATAAAATATTATTAGAACCAAGGGGCTGCAAGATGCTGAATCATCAGAGTGAGATTAAATCATGCCCATGTACTGTGTTCAGACATAAAAAAAGCAAATGTAAACATTTTTGACTGGATTTCAGCACCAAGGATTAAAGCAAAAGGGGCTTTATGTTTAACTAGGAGTTAAGCATAAATTCTATTTCCCCAGAGTTCCATGAATAAAGGTTCACTTCTAAAGTGTTCAGAGGCACTGTGCAGACTTTGCTTGAGACCCTGGGCAAGAGGAGGATAAATAAGCAAGATATAAAAGCACCAAAATTAAAAGGAATTTTTCCCAAAACATGCAAGGCACTTTGAAAACCAAAGGAAGATACCAGCAAAATGAGATATATTGTTCTGTTTTAAAAGAACTATGTTTAGGCCTTGGCTGGTAGCACAATGGATGAGGAAACTGCAAACCCAAAGGTCACTGGTTCGATTCCCAGACAGGGCACATAACCAGGTTGCAAGCCAAGTCTCCAGCCAGGTCTGTAGTTGGAGGCAGGTGAAAGGCAACCATGCATTGATGTCTCTCCCTCTCTGCCTCTCTCCCTTCCCTTCGCTATAAAAATAATAAATAAACTCTTTTTAAAAATAAAATAAAAATAAATTAAATAAAAGGACTGTGTTTATATATGCTTAAGAAAAAGAAAGCCAAAATTAAGCTCACTGAGGGTGACCTCTGGGTCATCTTCTCATAAAGGCCAACAAATCTGGTAATCAGAATCACTTTCCATTCACCCATGGGTCTCCCTGAGCTCTTTAATTCTTGTTGTTGTTGTTGTTGTTATTGTTGTTGTTGTTTTAAGATTTTATTTATTATTTCCAGAGAGAGAGAGAGGAAGGGAGAGAGGCAGAGAGGGAGAGAAACATCAATGTATGGTTGCCTTTCACCTGCTTCCAGCCACGGACCTGGCTGGAGACCTGGCTTGCAACCTGGTTATGTGCCCTGGCTGGGAATTGAACCAGCGACCTTTGGGTTCGCAGACTGGGAGCTCCCTAATTCTTATGTTACACAGACCTTAAAACCAATTGCTAGAAGAATGTATCAATGAAAGTTTCAAAGTTAGCTTAAGGTTAATTTCCCCTAAGAAAGTCCTGGCTTTTCTTCTTTTGGTGCCTCCTGGACCCCTCTACATAATTGCTCCTGTCTTCATCAGGTCTAACCCCAACTTGATCTTTCTTACCAAGGTCTGCCCCAGAACTGGCAGAGCAGACAGAAAAGCTCTTTAAGAATATAGAGTTTACTATTAATAGCAGTGACACAGGCCATTGAAAGCCAAGGCAGTCAAGTCAGGGAATCTGTCAGCCTGGATTAGCTTTCCAGCACCTGGGAGGTAGGACTTACTTCTAAATAAAAATAGACAGCAAAAAGGTCTGGCCCCGCATAGGCTCCTGCTGTCTGAGAAGACTTGCATGGATCCAAGCCTGGAGACTTTTCCCAGCAGTCCTCTGAACCTTGCAGCAAACTCTTGTTTTTGAAACTGGACTTAACAAAAGGAAGGCTTGTTTCAGTCTGAGTCAAAGTCTCTGCTTGTACAGACAGTGTAGCATCTTATGTGATTTTCCAACATTTAATCAGATCCTCAATCTTGGAACAAGAACCCTATGTGTCGCAGAGTCTTTTAGGATTCACAAAGCACAGTTATTGATAAGTCTTCACCAGAGTGTCATCCCTGCCTTCAACTTCACTCTCTGGGCCACCATGTAAGGGCCATGTGTCTGCCACATGAAGCATAAGGCCTCTGTTTCCCAACTATAAAAGGATTCCTTTACTCATCACAGAGTGAACTATAAGAATCAAAACATCTTTTGAACGAAGCCTATGTTTTAGGGGAGCATTTTGAGGCTAATTTGCAAAGTCTCTGAATTCTAGAAGCTGCATGAAGACATTTGTTAGCAGGTTTAGAGGTCTGGTGACTACCAATAAAGTTCACTTTGATGGAATAATAAAATTATGAAATATTTACATAAGACCCTGTTCTTAGGGATCTACAAATTATGTTACCTTGTACTGCAATGATGCCTGATCCAGAGAAGTTTATAGTTCCATTACAATGGTCATGATGGAAGCATAGGTAAACATGTGTCAACCCCTCACACAACTACAGAAGAAATTACAACTAAACCTCAAAGCAACTATCACACAGAACTATCAGAAAATTGAGCTGTATGAAAGTCCAACAACCAGGGGTTTAAAGAAGCCACATTCATCCAGATGAGTAGGAGGAGTGGAGATGTGGAGATGGGCAAAGAGATGTGGAGATGTAGAGTTGAGAGGCAGCAGTGAAATAGGCAGTCCCATATTCACGAGTGACAGATAAAAATCAGGAGGGATACCTTGGAAGTGAGGGATCCCGGCCCCAGGCCAGACCACACAGCCCAGGGTTCTAGCACCAAAAAAATAAATTATCATAACTTCTGGCTGTACCAATGGGGGTTAGGGTGGTGAAGAAACTGCTGATTTCTAGGAGACTCCACTTGAAAGGCCTGCATGAACTGAGAACTTATGCAAACCCACCCACATTGGGATTCAGGACCAGGGCAATAGCTGAAAGGGCACCAGCCATATACGGGGTAAAAGTGAAGTGACTAGAAACAGGGCAAGTGCCAGGTAAACCTCCAGAAACCAGGCAGTGACATTGTCTCCTCTCTGAGCCCTCACTCCACACACAGCCACAAAGAGGTGAAATGGGTTGCCCTTTCCTGGTGATTACCTTAGACTTCACCTCACGCAGTTTACAGATATCTTTTCTACAATAGGCCATTGCTACTAAGACAGAAGGTCTTACCTAATACACAAACAAACACACAGATGCTGCCAAATTGAGGAGACAAACAAATAAAGCCCAAATGAAAGAAGAGAAAAACATCCCATAAAAAGAATGAAATGAAATGGAGATTAACCAACCTATCACATGCAGATTTCAAAATACTGTTTATCAGGATACTCAAAGAACTCACTGAGTATGGCAACAACATAAAAAAGACACAGACAGAAATGAAGGTTACATTAAATGAAATAAATACAAATCCACAGGGAACCAACAGTGAAGGGGATAAAGCCAAGATTCAAATCAACAATTTGGAATATAAAGAAGAAATAAGCATTCAATCAGAACAGCAAAGAGAAAAAAATTTCAAAAAAATGAGGATAGTATAAGGAGCCCCTGGGATATCTCCAAATGCTCCAACATCCAAATCATAACGATGCCAGAAGGAGAAAAGGAAGAGCGAGAATATAACTTGAAAAAATAATAAAAGAAAACTTCCCTAAGTTGGAAAAGGAAATAGACATACAAGTCCAGGGAGCAAATTCTCAAATAAGTTATACCCAAAGAGGAACACATCAAGCCACATCATAATTAAAATGCCAAAGATTCTAGATAAAGAGAAAATCTTAAAAGCAGCAAGAAAAAAGCAGAGAGTTACCTACAAAAGAGTTCCCATAAGACTGTCAGCTAGTTTCTCAAAAGACACTTTGCAGGCAAGAAGTATTTAAAGTGATAAAAAGCAAGGACCCACAACCCAGATTACTCTATCCAGCAAAGCTATCATTTAGAATGGAAGGGCAGATAAAGTGCTTCCCAGACAAGAAAACGCTATAGGAGTTCATCATCACCAAACCATTATTACAGGAAATGTTAAAGGGACTTACTTAAGAAAAAGAAGATCAAATCTATAAACATTAAGATGGCAACAAATTCACAACTCTCAACAACTGAATCTAAAAAACAAACTAAGCAAACAACCAAAATAGGAACAGAATCATAGATATGAGGACCATTTGGAGGGTTATCAGCTAGGAGGGGAAAAGGTGCAGGGATTAAGGAGCATAATAGGAAGGCACAAAATAGACAGGTGGGTGTTAAGAATAGTATAGGAAAGGGAGGAGCCAAAGAACTTACATATATACATGACCCTGGACATAAATTAAGGGGTGGGGGGCATTGCTGGAAGGAATGGGAGTACTGGGTAAAGAAGGGCAAAGGAGGAAAATTGGGACATCTATAATACTATAATAATAATATATATGGTTTTTTTTTATCTACTTTCAAATATCTCAAGTAATGGTTTACATACACACAGGATTTCCTTAGGAAATGGTGGTCCTGTGTATCAACTAATACAATTGCCCAGAGTATTTTCTTGTACTATTCATTCTTTCAATTCCTATCTCTTATCTTTCAATTATACCACCTTCATTATATATAACTAATTCTTGCCTTCTGTGGTATCAGGAATTACCATCCCCTTATTAACTATACACATTTAGCTCTTTTAACCTTCCTCTAATCAAATTCCCTGGCTCATCCTCACCTCTGTACTCCTTCTCCTCACCCTTCTCCAAATTCCCTAAGGTTCTATGCCCTAAAGTGAGCTTTATAAAATCAAAGTGATATTCCAGATGCTTGCTCACTGTAGAGCCTAGAGACCAGCTGTCACCCCTGGTCTCTGTTACCCCATGACTCAGGGTTCATGTACCAAAATAGGTCTGGCCTTTCATGTTGCCTTCTCTCATTGCAGCCTGGCTACTCAGTGGCTGTCCACCACCACCCTACCTCCCCTTTGACACAACTGCTTTCCAGGTTTCTTCTCCCCATGAGCTAGCTGTATATGCCTGAGACAATTTGCTTCCAAACTTGAATGGACCATTTGGTCAGCACTCTTCACTATCATCCTGGTTTGCAACCAGCATCAAAATTTCCATGAACATTTCTACTTAGAGGAGACCTATAAGAACTTCCGCTCTAGAAGATGGCAAGAAGGAAAATTATTTATAATTTCAGGCTCTTAACTTTATAGATAACATTCTGGAGAGTGTGATAATAATATTTCAGGCAGGATCTGCCTCAGAAAGGGTTTGTTGGGCTTGTGAGGGTTGACTGTGCACCACACCTGGAGCTATAGAAAGGAAATAGTTCCCCAACTTAAATTGTTCCTCAACTCCCCTGGGGCTACATGCAGTTGCCATAGACTTCTTCCTGATGCTCTGTTGCCTGGGAACCCTGCTTTCTTTTTTTCACCTCCCCCAGGATCTGTCCTCCTCTCCTTTCTGGGGAGCTCAACACTGGCAGGTGGCAGGAAGGGTGTCTGTGAGGACTGAGAGGCCCCACCCTCCTCCAGGAAGGTGCAGGGGCCCACGCTCTGCCCTGGGGAAGTCTGGGAGGCACTCATTTCAGGAACTCCCAGGCCCACAGCTCTAATCCCTGCAGCTTCAGGGGAAAGAACATTCCTATTTTAAGAGGCCCTGGGTAATGTGCTCACCCAGGTCTGAGTCATTGCTTCTCTTTAAGGTTTGCAAAAGAAATATATTCCTCAGCCTTTAGCTTCACAGGCTTTATTTTCTGCAGCCTCAAGGATCAACTGGTTTACCGCAAAATGTAAAAGGAGCTAGTGAGGCAATGGTAAGGAAGTTATAGTGTCTGGAATTATAATAACAGAGGCAAAGCTAAGAGTTATATGAGATCTAAAAATAAGTCACTAACCATATCCTACTTCCTCTAACATGCATACATAGGTAGCTAGAAGAGAAAAACACCCAGAGTTCAAAAGAATCAATAAAGAACACCATGATTAACCTCAGCCCACCCCATTATGAAGAAGTATTCCTACCCCCTTATAAACAAACGGGCTTCTACCCAATGAGGATATTTCACTGGAAGGTAATTCATCATTATTATACTTGAGGGTATAGACCCACTAGGGGTCAGCCATCACAGCAGTAATTAGAATAATAGACGATCACATTACATCCATGATATTTGGTATCCTTTGTATCAACCACTGCAGGTGAGTGTGAGTTCTTTAACAGAGTTTGCCTGCAAACACATGCATTTCTTCCTCATCAGCAAATTACTGTTTGAACAACTGAAGGATGCAGTAACTTGACCCAAACCACACCATTCACAAGCGTAGGTTAGAAGTTGGACCTTCCTAGCTACTCATTTTAGAACCTAATCACCTTCCTCTACTGTTGTTTACAAGTCAAATTTTAAATGGTTAGAGTTGCAGTCTTTATTTTCATGGTGATTTTCATTCCCCTAATTAGCCACACTGATTTTTCACACATTTAAAATGACTTCAGTTTTAAAAAAATAAAAAATGGTTTCAACTCTCTTCTCAGACTTCTGTATGTTCTAATATTTGGGTGTGGCTCAGCGGCACAAATCACAGGGTCAAGAATCCCAAACTCCCAAGTGCCTTTTCATTTTATTATTTTCCTTTTAGAAAAATATTGACCAGATCTCAACAGAATGACCCTGGCTCCAAGTCATAAGCTGCCAATTCTTTAGGACCACCTCAGTATCTGTATCTGTTTATGAGCGCCACCCAACCAAACTACCACACTGTGTGGCCTAAACATCAGACAATGTTTTTTTTCCCTATTCTGGAGGCCAGAAGTCTAGATGGTGAGGTGTTGGCAGGGTTGGTTTCTTCTGAGGCTTTTCTCTCTGGCTTAGAGATGACTGTCTTCTCCCTGTGTCTCTATGTCATCTTCTCTCTGTACCTATGCCCTCATTTCCTCTGTTCAGAAGGACACCAGTCAGATTGGATTAGGATCTACCCTAATGACTTCATTTTACCTTAATTGCCTCTATAAAAGACTCTAAACCCAAATACAGTTACAGTCTGAGGTACTGGAATTAAGAAGTTGACCTACGAATTTGTTGGGGGGACACAATTCAGTCCATGACAGTATCCCCAAAATTCCCTCTTTTACAAAACCATCTATGTTGTATAACATAAATGCCTTTGACCCTGACAACAAGGAGTTTAAACTACTGCTTACTCTATAAATGCTTTTGTTACCTCCTTATAGTAATAGAGATAAGTTTTTCTGTGACCAAACCATAGTTTTTATTCGTGTTATCAGTAATATTGTTATTGATGAAAACATCATGAATCTCATTTGTAAAAAAAAAAATGAAAAATGCAGAAAATGTGTGCGCTGATTGAAAATTATCAATAAAAAAAACAAATTCTAGATTTAAAAAAATTTTAAGACCAATAACATCTTGAACTATTATTGTGATATATCTGACACTTAAAAGATCATAGCCTTTAAAAAAAAAAAATAGATCATAGCCTTTAACCCTGGCTGGTGGCTCAGTGGATAGGCCCCGGCCTGCGAACCCAAAGGTCCCTGGTTCGATTCCCAGCCAGGACACACATAACCAGGTTGCAAGCCAGGTATCCAGCCAGGTCCGTGGATGGAGGCAGATGAAAGGCAACCATACATTGTTTCTCTCCCTCTCTGCCATTCTCCTTTCCCCTTTCTCTAAAAATAATAAATAAAATTTTTTTTTCTTTCTTTTTTTTTTTAGAAGAAGATTATAACCTTTAGTCAAAATATAGCCCAGGCCAACTTACCCTGGACCCTCAACATATGTTACCACCCCTGGTCATTCAATGTGAAGATTCAAAACGACCTGACAAGGGGCAGTTCAGATTTATGTCGTTACATCAGTAGAAAAATCTATCATTGTGGGTGCCTGCTGGTTTCACATATTAAGCTAAGTGTTATATGCACTAAGTCATTGACCCCTCAAAAATCCCGGCAAGAGACAGATTATTGTCTCTGCATTATCAGTAAATAAATAGAACGTTAGAAAGATTAAGTAAATTGCCCAAGGTCACACAGCTCACAGAGGGTCAAACTTAAATGTCAAGTCTTACATGTGAACCCAGTCAGTCTCATCAGACTCCAGGAACAATTTTTTTTTTTTTTTTTTTTTTTTTTTTTTGTCACCACATGTTGCTTCTTTGACTTCTTAAAGGCATATGACAATGTATTCTCAGTGGCTCAGCAGCTCAAAACTTTTCTTGGTCCATAAAAATACCCAATCTAGCTTGGTAAATAACAGCATCTTTGTTTCTCTGCTTTAGCTGCAAAATAAATCGTGGGTTATTCATCATCAGAAGTTTAAAAATCTATCTCTGTCTTTGGATGATGATGACTATTAAGTTTATGTAAAACTACAATGGACACATTTATTTTTCATTAAAAAAGTTAATTATATTAAATAAACCTAGTGAGTAATCACAAGTTTCCTTGTAACATCTCTGGGACTGCAATCTTGTGTCGCTTCAAAACACTTAGTTAAATTTGGTCTGGTTTGTGCCCTGGCTTCCCAGGCAAGACTGTAAAGGCATTGATGGCAGGAACCCTTTCTTAGGCTTCTCTGTGTTGTCCTATAGTGCTAAGCACAGTGGCTTTCCCTGAGCAGGAGCTCACTAACCTCTTAGCTTTAAAGTCTTTACAAAATGACCACCATGAGAAGCGCATTAAAGAACTTGGTCATAAGCATCACAACTGGACAACAGGGTGTCTCAGAAATCCTTACATTGGCCGGCAATACTGATACAGCTCGCTTGTCCCATGAGGTCAGGTGTGCAACCTCCAGAGCTTTGATTTATAAATCTTAAATGCCTAAGTGATGCCTGGTCAGGGTGTTGGGGGAGGGGGAGGGGATCTAATAATTGTGCAATTCCATTTGTTTATGTAAAGTAGGAAGTGTAAGAAACTTTAAAAGATCCTATTTAGGAGTCCCAAAGACAGTCCTGAATAGAGCAGGATTCTGCATGGGGCCCTCACTGAGGGCCTGAAAGAAGACAACTGAAGTGCAGGTTGTCCAAGGCCACCAGCATAACTAGAAGTGCCTTCTCCTTCCCTCCTGTAGCTCCGTTGTTTTTTTCCTTAGCACAACCCCATTGTCGACCCAAGAGTAGATCACTGAAGTTAAACAAGAAAAAGCAAGGTAGTTATTTACATCTAGAGCTTTACTCCTAAGAACTATTTAACTAGCTGCAACATACATACTTTTTTCACCTAGAAGTAAAAATTAACAATAACTGAAAGTAACAAATAAACACACTAAGTGATTAAGGTTGAGCCACAGGGCCCCTTGGCAAATATAACAGAAACCCTGATGGAGATAAATAAAGAGGTTTTCCTCAAAGAAATGCTTTGTCTTCAAAAGCTAGAATGAACAGTGAGAACATGAGTGGATGGGTACTGGCAGATCTAGTCCCTAGGGTAAAAGGCTTCATTCAGGGACCTGCTGTGATGAACAAAACCTGTCTCTAGCCTGGTATCTCCTTTCAGTTTAGGACATCTGCCTACAGTGTGACTCTGGGCACCTCTTCTCGAGTTTTCTACATCTCAGAGAACTAAGGAAACTACAAAATTGCTCAGCCTATGGAAAAAAAAGACTTTGAGAATGGTTAATAGATGAGGTGAGCTTATTGAGCTACTGATCCTTTGGGGAGTCAGGGACATCTTGATGTGGAGTGGAAGGCATTTAGAAAGCAAACCAGCTCTAGGGACTGTGGTGGTTTCCCTCAGTGATGTTCGGTAGCCTAGGCTGTCTATAGATTGGTATGAAGTGCCTACCACTCCTGCCTACGAAACCATTAGCTTCATCACACCCTCTAGTAGGATATAAAGGCACCAGCACCTAGAAGTGGAAGTAGATGGAGATGGAGGAAATGGAGAAATCTCTGCTGAGGGTCACAGTGAGCAATGAGTGGCTTCAGGTGCATCTTCAGGAATCAGCAACATGGTAGAAGACATTAAGACCAAAATCAAAAACTCCCATGCCGCCCCTTTTGACAGCAGTTTCCCCAACCAGAACCAGACCAGTAACTATAGACAGACCTGCCTGGACTTCCACTGCTGTGAGAAGGCAACGAAGGTGATGTCCCCCCTGGCTGGTAGCACAGTGGGTAAGGTGCCAGCCTGCGAACCCAAAGGTCGCAGGTTCGATTCCCCAGCCAGGGCACATAACAAGGTTGCAAACCAGGTCTCCAGTCAGATCTGTGGCTGGAGTCAGGTGAAAGGCAACCATACATTGATGTCTCTCTCCTTCTCTGTCTCTCTCCCTTCCCCTCTTTCTAGAAATAATGAAATAATTTTTTTTAAAAGAGATTTAAAAATGACCATCTAAAAAAAAAAAGGAGGTGATGTCTCCATGTGCAAATGGTACCAGCGTGTGTACAAGTCCCTCTGCCCCATATCCCAGGTGTCCTCCTGGGACAACCACCTGGCAGAAGGCACATTTCCTGGGAAGAACTGAACTGGCTATTCCCTGCCTGTCCTCTGTCTTCCATTCTTTCCCCAGGGAGGTGAATGGGGACCTGAGTACATCCCACCCTGGGATCCTGATTCATGACTTAACTAATAGTACATACTTGTAAAAAACATTTTAAAAAAAGGAGAAATGGAGGGTGATGAAAAGAAAAAGGTCTTTCTGGGAAAACTTTAAATCTGAGTTATCTTTCCTCAAATGATACAGGTTTGCAGAAGCTGCTGATTTAGATTAGGGAAGAAAACCGTGGGTTTGGAAAAGCAAAATAAGCAGCAGTAAGAACAAGAAGGTGAAATCTGGGCGCAGAGTACAGCAGATGACAGAACCTGGATTATCTACACCACTATCAGTCATGCATGTGAGCACACCATCCTCGTGGTGGCTTGGAGCATCACCTGGCCCACAGTGTTCCTCCAGGGCAGCAACTTCAGAAAATGCCAGGGGCCACTCAGGGCTCCAGAACAAGTGAGTCACACCAAAGCTATTGCTCCACAGTGAACCCACCCTTTTCACCAAGGCAGAAATTTAGCCATAGCTTCTATGATCTCATTAATAACTATATTGGGGATCTGCTGTTCCTTTAGGAGGGAAGATTGAAGATTGAAACTGTGCCATGAATTATTTCACCCAGAACGTTTCCATCTGATTGGATGGCAACAGGAAAGGAAACCTGCCTCCTTGTGTCATGTTGTTGGGAGGAGACTCGTGTGATGGGAACTGAGATGTGTCCTGATGTCCCCCAGTGCAGGAAAAGGCCCTCACCCTAGGTAGCCTACAGAGCTGGAGAACAGTTGAGACACTTTCATCGCAAGTGAGCAGCTTGGCCACCAGGGAATTATGGGCTTGTACAAACTAAAAGTTCAGGGGTATGTTTGGTTTGGTGCAGAGATGGATTCAGGATTCCAATAATACAATCCAGGATGTGGTGCCCCCCCACCCCACCCTCCAATTAGTCCTGCTTGTCCCAGTCTCTAGTCCCCTGTGATAGCACTGGCAGGACAGAACCTTCAGCTTCTCAAGGGCCCAGCCCAGCCCACCGCAGCAAGAGTCCTATTCCAAGCCAAAGTCTCGCCAGCAAAAACCTCAGAGCATTTGATTGGGTTACAGGCTCACCTCCAGTCCTAGACTGTAGCCTGGACGGAGGAATCAGGCACAGCAAAGCCACAAAGACTGAATTAGAAAAACTCAAGCTATGGCTACCATAAAGAAAAAAGAGTGAATACTGACAGAAACAACAAAAGCCCACTGTAATTAACGAGTGGTCCTGAAGCTGCTGTTTACAGAAGAAACCTTTTGTCTTAGCTTGTGCTTCCCCCAGAAAACAGAGCCTGAGACTAAAGCTTGTATGTGGGTCATTGATTTAAAAGATGAATCCAGGAAACAGTTGGAGGCTGGAAAGTGTGAAACTAGAAAGGAGGAAAACTTAATGCAAAATACATTGCGTAGCTATGTAGGAAGAGGAATCTAGGAAGGAAGCATTTATTGACCAGCCACCACCCTTCACTGCTGAAGTACTGCCCATGGGTGTTAATTCTCAGTTCCAGACTTGTGCAAGCACAAAAATAGTCCAGTGGGGGGTTCCTGCAGGTGCACCGCACCACTGAGGCAGAAGGTACTCCCCCAGAGAGACGGTGTGTCTTGTGTCCATGACAATGGTCAAGTGAAAGGTGGGGCAAGAGGATTCGAGGTGAGCACAAGAGTTGGCCAACGTAACTTTCCTCTTGGAGACTTATTTTTCTGTGTTTTGTTTTTGTTGCAAGTAAATGTTTCGCCAAGAATGCGCTGGAAAGAGGTATCATAGGACTGGGTATGGAATTATATGAAGGACAGCAGAAAAAGACTTGGGCTTGAATCCTTACTCCACAATCAGCAGTGTGGTTTGAGCCAGTCAATAATGTCTTCAGCAGGGAAACACAGATGTCAATAATGCCTACCTTAGGAGATTTGGGAGTAGTATCAGTATGTAAAGTCATACTGTCTCCTTATTTAAAATGGTATTATCATTTCTACTATTCTTTTTTTTTTTAATTTTATTGTTGTTGTATTACATCCATCCCCTTTTTGCTCCCCTCTGTCCCACTCCCCACCCACCCATTCCCCCCAAAGTCAATCCCACCTGTTGTCCATGTCCATGGTTCCTTTATACTAGGTTCTTGTCTAAACTGCTCCTCTTCCTTGCCTCTTCCTCCCCACTTCCCCAACCCCCTTCCCCCTGAACACTGAAGGCCTATTCACTGTATTCATATATCTGGTTCTGTTTTGCTTGTTGTCAGTTTTGTTCATTGTTGTCCTGTAATGGGTGAGATCATATGGTATTTGTCCTTCACTGACTGGCTTATTTCACTAAGCATAATACTCCCCAGTTCCAACGATGTTGTTGCAAAGGTTAGGAGTTCCTTCTTTCTTTCTTCTGTGTAGTATTCCTCTGTGTAAATGTACCAAAGTTTTTTGATCCAATCATCCACTGATGGCAACTTAGGCTGTTTCCAGCACTTGGCTATTGTAAATAGTGCTGCTATTAACATAAGGGTACATTGGTTTTTATGAATTGGTGTTTTAGGGTTCTTCGGATATAGTCCTAGTAGTGGAATTGCTGGATCAAAAGGCAGTTTCATTTTTAATTTTTTAAGGAAACCCCATACTGTTTTCCACAGTGTCTGCACCAGCCTGCATTCCCACCAACAGTGCGCGAGGGTTCCCTTTGCCCCACATCCCTGCCAACACTTGTTTGTTGATTTGTTGATGATTGCCATTCTGACAGGTATGAGGTGGTATCTTATTGTGGTTTTAATTTGCATCTCTCTGATGACTAGTGATGTTGCTCAAGATGGATAAAGGATTTAAACATAAGCAGTGCCACCATAAAGGTCCTGGAGAAAAATATAGGCAGATATCCTACGCAGAAATATGTTTACTGATACTTTACCAAGGGCAAAGGAAATAAAAGAACAAATCAACAAATGGGACTATATCAAATTGAAAAGTTTCTGTTCAGCTAAAGAAAACATCAGCAAAATTCAAAGGAAACCAACTGTATGGGAAAACATAATTGCCAATGATACCTCAGACAAGGGTCTGATCTCCAAAATATATAAAATACTAATGCAACTCAACACCAGGGAGACAGACAGCCCAATTAAAAAATGGGCAAATGACCTGAACAGACAACTCACTGAGGAAGATATACAAAGGGCCCAGAGGCATATGAAAGAATGCTCAATATTTCCACTATTCTTAATAACAAAGGAGGCTCCATAAAATTTTAATTGTTTATACAAACTAAAAGGATTTTTAACAAGGGGCCTTTCTAAGCATTTCAGTTTCTCTTTAGTTTATGAGATGTGCAAATATCGGTATTTAAAATAACATCCAACTCACTGCAGGATGAATGGTGTTCCACACCAACAGAAAAGCTGTGAAATGTCATTGAAATTGCCAGAGATAGATCAACAAGATTTCCCCCCAAGTTCTAATTTCTCGAAACTATATCACCATTATCTTTTTAAACCCACTTAACAATCTAATACAAGGGAGGGGTTATTTTATATCCTGCCATGTGGTAATACAGTTTCCTGGAATTAACAAAAAATTTACACCATATACATTTGTTACCATTGACAGCAGCCCATATGCCTAAGCATTTGCTATTCACAGTTTCTGAGGAACATGGTGGGGGAAAAACTGCTGAACCCAAACATGATCCAGATCCTGATGTGACACTGTAGCCAGGACATCTAGCCACGGAGTTCACCCCCTTGGTCCCTGAGACACCCTGTGCCACCCCAGGCCTTCATCTCAGGCCCACACGGTTTGGCCTCCCCGCGCTTCTCTACAGAAGCCGCCTCCTAGGAGCTGAGCAACAGGAAATGTCTCACTGCCCTTTCACTTTGAAAGATCTCGTCTTCATAAAGACTAAAGGCAGAAAACTACCTCTTGTCTCTCTCTCTCTTAAACCTCTTCATCAACCTGGCTTTAATCCTAATGTGATTCAACTATTTTCAGCAGAAAACCAAACCACCCTGTGAAACAGCATGTGGAGATGGTCCATACACTCTCCAGACTCCTGAGAGAAACCCTTAAAGACCCAGGTTTCCTCTGGTCCCCAAACTACCCCAACCTCTACATCAAATTACATCATTCACTATAGCTAGAGCCCATTGCCCAAAATAATTTAATTGCACATCAGTCATTTCCAGTGTTTTGGAAACTGTCTATGGGAAAAAAGGTCCCTCTCTGAGCTACTTCCATCCATCCCCAAAAGGTAAACTTCATGGATGTCACCCAGCCTATCTTTTAAGCCAGGCCAGATGTGTGCACTCTCCAAAAAGGATGCAAATCCACCCAGTTATTCCTCGATCATGTACTAATAGGCAATCAGACAAGCTTCTATTTAGATGGGAAAGAAACCAACAGCTATGTCTTCCTGTAAGAATTTCAATTATAGGAAGGTTAAGCAAAAAGTATAATTGAGATAAAGCTTTAAAATAAAGAGCAAACTGTAACGTGGTGGTGGGGGGTAAGGTGATCCACAGGTAGGTAACATGCGTGAGGACAGGTTGGGGTGGACCAGCGAGGAGCACGTGTCTTATAATGAGAGCAGCAGTTTCCCAGCTCCTGCCACTCATGGCACAGGCGGTTGACTAGCCCAGTGTTGACAGGTTTGGCTCTATAACTTCCAAGATGGTTCATCTAAGCTTTGCAGTTCAAATTCTTGTGAGAGAAAATGTCATTAATCAGCTCAGCCCACAGACTAATTCTTCTAAGATCAGGTGTCTATTCCTATTCCAGTAAGTTGTGGCTGGGGGACCGGAGGAGGGCCAGGTGTGCACTACAGGAACTGGGAGAGAACAGTGAGAAGGACCATTAGAGCAAGACCTGCCTCTACAGACCTAAAGGACACACTGTGCACTCAGGACGGCCACACAATGATTTCTAGTGGGGCAGAGGATCTTCCTCATAATTTGTCTCTGTGTAGGTAGCTCCCGTATTCACCACTCTGGTCCTGCGATGCTTGTTGGAGCCAAGGTGGGGTGAGAGTACAAATAATGAGGTTTCACCCTTGCTTCTCTTCACCCTTGCTTGTTATTAAGAATAGACAGACTTGGGGCAGGGGCAGTTGCCTTGGAAGCATGAATGAAGATGGCTCTAAAATATGCCTTGAGTCCAAAATGCTGTACCACACTCAGAAGAGGGTGTTTGCATCAGGAGCAATGTGCTCACTCCACTATGGTAGTGTGTATGCAGGCGTGTCCTGCTGCAAAGAGAACAAGACCTAAGAGTGCTCCTACCAGAGCGATGAAGCTCCCAGGCATGAACACCTAACCTACTGCGGCATCTCTGTGGACTCAGCTTGGGAAGGTAAAGGCAGGGCCATGGTGTAGGTTCACTTTGATCAGGAGGACAGAGAAGCCTTGGAAGGTGTGCTTCCCAAAGACATTCTAAGCAGGATCCTGCTTCACAGATCAGGATACTGGATCCCAGAGAGGGGGGTGCAGGGGGGTGGGGGGGAGTCGGTGAGTCTAGTGTCTGTAAGTAGAACATGGGCTTCTTCTTCCTGTCCAGAGCTCTACAGGTGTTTGTAGCAGGCTCTGAGTTTGAGGTGGAAGAATCAGAAAGAGTATGATCACTTAGCTATAAAAACGACATCATTTTTTAGTAGGCTTCCAAACTAAAGACATTTTTCACTTGTCAAAAATAGCAATCAGTGGCTTGAACGACAATGATTGAAGGGCAAATGTTCCTTGACTTGACAGAGCCTGTTTATAATTGCAGCATTAGCACAGGCACACTTTAATTAAAAATCATGAAAATGACCTTAGCAGTGCTATGAGACCTATATTAAAATCCGAGCTGAGGAGCCACTTTCTAGCCAGGCTGGCTCCTATTTTCAGGTGCCTGCCCTTTGTTAAAGGAATTCCTTTAGCCTGAAATTCCTTAGATTTATTCTCTGACCACGAATGACCATTTGGCAGTATCTGAAAAATAATAAGCCAAAATTTCATCGTTCAAACCTGAACACATGAGACTATTCTACCCTTAGTTTAAGCAGCTGTGGCTGAGAGACAGAGGCCCAAGCCCCATGACAGTCCACCTTGCAGACACTATAATGGTCCAAAGGATCATCTGGCCTAGCCTCCTCATTTTACACAGAGAGGAAGGAAGGCTCAAAGATGACAGGTGACTATCCAAGGTCACTGCACAGTGGTGGGAGAGCAGGGACATACCACTAGCCACCCTAGATGACCACAGATCAGGAAAAGGAGCTGCCTAATCAACTCATATAGAGATTCAATTTTAACTTACAAGTATAATCCTCTATTATTTTCCAGATTGTGCTCCTGAAAAGACCAGTCTTGTAGCACTGTGTGTGTGTGTGTGTGTGCGCACACACACACACACGCGTGAGAGAGAGAGTTCATCCAAGGCACAAAAGCATGACAAATACTACTTAGTACTATAGTCCCTCCTTGGAGATTAATATCGCACACCAAGGAATCTGAGAAAGAAGCCCAGCTGTAAAGAAATCTGTTCAACTCAAAACTCTTTTTCCAGGTGATATCTATTAACATCCTACAGACCTGGTATTCTTGAAAATATACATAGGGACACAGTGACTTAGTGAGAAAAGAGGTTTAAAATAATTGGGTTGAAAAGTAAAGAAATTGAAACAGTCTGGCTCATGTCAAGCAAGAGTTCGAAAATGGCACAAGGTCATCCACATTTCCATCCCCTGGGTGTTTTATGCTAGAAACTTGGGGGGGGAAATGGAGGACAAAGGTGTCCTTGAGCAGCAAGGATAATGAGAATAAGTCTCTTTCTTTAATTTACCATTAAGGTTTGTATAAAGTAGAAGAAACACAGACCCTGTCTTTGCCACTCTTTTCCACGTGTATTTAAATCCCTACCAGAAATATAATGCCTAAAATAGTATTCACACATATTTATATCTTCTGTACGATGAACTACCATGGTTTTCTTTTCCCTCAAAGCTGGTAAAGTTACATTCCTACCTCAGAAACTGTGAAGAAATCAAATTTGGCCTTTAAATAAACTAATTTGAAAGGTTTAAAAAAATATTAGAGACTTTAAAAAAAGGAATAGGGAACTTGAATATCCCAAAGTGTGAAAATGCCACATTTTTATACTCAAATGATTCAAAATAGTTGAACAGAACTCTTCCAAACTTTCTAAAAATATGCACCTTCAGCCAATAAAAAAATCAATCTAAAGGGTCATTTATTTCAAGAACCTAAAAGCCTGATTTAGCACTCCAGTGATCCCCCACAGCTGACTGGATCTGGGAGGGCAGGGCTGAAGAAAGGTCATTCATGCTCCTCCCTAACTCCTTAATGATATGTTTAGCCAAGCTAATTTTAGAGCTGTCGGAAGCTTTTGATTCAGCTAAGCATAAGGTGTTGGTGACAAGACTGTGGTCAATGGCAGGTGTGGGCTGAGCTCCCTTTGAAGTCAGTTTGTGAGTTCATTCCTGGAAGGAAGATGCCAATAGGTAGTCACGGGGAACTGCTTATGACCCACCTCTGTCTCCTGGGAGGCCTCTTCTCCCCTCCCTATTTACCCAACCAAAGCTGCAGACCTTGGGAACCATCAGTGTAAGCAAAAACATCTTGATGATCCTCAGCTCACTATTATCCTTTCTCCTGATCCATTCAAACTGTCTTATCCTTTGGCTTGGCTCAGTTATTTTGAGTTGGGCAAGAAGTAGGTGGTTCAAGTCAACCTGGATTGGCTGAGGGGGTGATCTTCAGGCTTAGGAAATTCTTTAAGTATGTCAGAGATAGATCTACATCAGAGCTTTTGAGGGACAGGGGCTGACTGGTCTTTTAGTAGGTGCTTGAGAATGGACAAGAAGAGTCTCTCTTTTCTTGGGTTCAGAGATATGCCTACATCAGCTTCAAGGCATTGTGACATTTAACTACCCCTCTGGTGCATATAAGCTTCACCACAGTAATATCCACCTTTTTTTTTCTACTTTGCTAGATTTTACAGAATTTCATTGCCCTATTATTCATTAAATGGAATTTCTTTAGCCCTATAAGGTTTTATACTAATCAACTCAAATTCTTTCCACCCTCTCAGGGTGTACCATGGATGGATTTTTATCTGATGCAATGTGTGCTTCTGTTCTATATATGCTCTGCAGAGCTATGTAAAGCAAAGAAAATGTCAGTGTTCTACTCAAAAACTCAGTAGCCTAAATGCGGGGAAAATGTCTTTAGTACTGTCTCTTACTAAATTTCAACAAATTCAGAGATTCTGTAACTGGACTCAGGGGTAATACATTACCACCCTTATTTATTTATTTTTTTTTTAAAGATCTTATTCATTCTTTTTAGAGAGAAGGGCAGGGAGAGAGGGAGAAAGGGAAAGAAACATCAATGTATGGTTGCCTTTCACCTGCCTCCAGCTAAGGACCTGGCTGGAGACCTGGCTTGCAACCTGGTTATGTGCCCTGGCTGGGAAATCAAACCAGCAACCTTTGGGTTCACAGGCAGGCATCATTCTACTGAGCCACCAGCCAGGGCTACCACCCTTTCATTTTATGGGATGGGAAAGTAAGATGTAAATGTCCTCAATGGATATAATAATTTGGCAGAATCAAAAAATGTCCATGGAGCAAGAAATCTAATCTTATCTTTCTAAACATTATCAATAGTCTTCGCCATGGGCTGTGGGGAGGGGGTTATAAGGGGACTAAATGCTAATGGGAAAAAGAACATATTTTTTTAAAAAAAATAGGCTTCACCATGGGTCAAAAGTCTAGAGAACAGGAGAAAGACAAAGGGATAGAAAAGAAAAAAGTAAAAGTTGAAAAAATTAAATGAAAAGAAGAGTCAGTTAATGAATAGCTGCTTGTCATCTCCTTATTATTACATTTTTATTCTCTACTATATTTATGTTTGCTTTGGCCTCCTCAGATAAACCGGATATCATCAAGTCTCAGTAGAAATCCTTGGTCACCTATATCCAGGGAACAAAAAGAGGCAGAGACAAGTATACCTAAGTGAGCCCCATTTCCTGACTTTGGGCCTCAATGATTAATATTGTAACTGTGTATCTTAAATGCTAATTTTATTTATTTGACAGTCATCTACTGAACATCTGCCACATGCTAAGAACTCTGCTGCACACTTGAAGAATGTGAATATGAAGGAGACAGTCTTGCCTCCAGAATTTTACGGTTTAATAAGACAGAGAAGAAAAATATTCCTCCTGGTTGCAAAATTCTAAGACTGTGACATTTCACACTAACAATTTAACACAGGGAAGAAACAGAGAGGTGTCTTCAGAGAGGCCCAACCCAAAACTATGGGAGTCCAGAGATGGAGTATGTCATTTCCAGGAATGAACAAATCTTTATCATGAGGTAGCATCTTGATTTGGGACTTGAAGGACAGAAAAGACAACAGCAAGAGGACACTAAGGAGTGGGATTCCTGAAAAAAGAAAGAAGAAGGAAGAAAGAAAGGAAGGAAGGAGAGAAAGAAAGAAGAAAGAAGAGAGAGAGAGAAAGAGAAAGATAGGAAGAAAGAAAAATGGCACAAAGGTACAAGAATAACAGATCTGCTTGGGAAATTGCAAGTGGACCAGTTTGGATAAACTGTGGATAAATAAATGAAGGGAGATATACAGCTAGGAAAGTGTGTTGGAAGCCAAACTGCAGAATATCTAAAAGGATGGGCTAGAAAGCTCTAAATTCCCTAGGTGATGGGCAGCCACTGCAAACTTTTCAGAGGGCTGGCCTTTGGGCAGATTAATTGGGCCACAATGAATTGGAGTGAAAAATATTAGATAGAAGAATGGATCAGCTTTTTATGATGATGTAATTGAGAAGCAAAAAACACTAGCAGAGACAATGAAAAGGAGGCAGAATCACTGGGCCTTAGGATGCAGAAAGGGCAGGAGTAATTTGGTAGAAAAGCCAAAGAAGCTTTTCCTAGGCTGTGTGAGATAAAAACAAAATTCTGTCACATCAAGTGAATTCCTGAACGCATAAGATTTTGAACCTACCATGGAGACAGTCTCACTGTTACCCATGGTTTTTTGATTGATTGAGTAATTTTGCTTGTTATAGGATAAGAATATTGGTGATATTTTTAAATTGTTATTCTCTTTTATGTCTTTTTATGGCTTAGAAGGACCAGAATAAACAAACAATCAATGGCTATTACGTATCTCAGACTAAAGAAGAGCACAGGTCTCACAATCTCTCAATTGGTGTACAAATATAGCAATTACCATATAGTGTTGGGCCTGTATAGGACTGTTGAATACAAAGATGATCTATTACAAACGTCCAAATCAATAATTCTGCTTTCCCATGTCCTTCCTATCTGTCCCAATCCATTTTTATATCAGAGCTTTCTTTTACAAACTGGCATTATTGAATGGGTAAGAACTTGCCTCTGGAGGGTCCTCTGATAATAAAGAATGCAATCTGCACATAACATTTCTCTACCACTTATTCACTGAGGGCCTCCGACCACCCAATCAGATGCAAAGGATTTGGGAACAAACAATAATAGCCTTTCTGTCCTACTTAGATGCTAATGCAGACACATTGTTAACCATCTCCTTCAGGCAGACTTCCCTGATAAACTAGAAGCCACCTGTGCCACCCTCAAGAGAGCTTCTGATCTGCTTTGGATTTTATTCCTTCTGCACTCATCTTTCTGCCTGCCCCACCTCATGCCCCATCTTAGCAAACATGCAGTGAGAGCACTTGGTATATGCCCAGTCCTGGGCCTAGTGATACTGATACAAAAATAAAAGGCAACAATCTTTCCTTGCTGTGGCAAATACTAATGTAAGGAATTCACCTGCCCTATGGAATACCTCCCCTTGAAGACAGGAAATATCCCTTCCTTAAACCTGGTGTCACCTGATTGTGAATGCTCCAGAGTGGTTAGGCATGCAGACCGCAGAGTCTGAGGGTAAGAGGGTGTCAGTGCCGACTGGGGCATGTATTAGCTGTGAAATCTGTGAGTTATTTAAACCTTCTGAGCCTCAGTTTTCTCTTTTGTAAAATGGATGTAATAATAATAACACCAACCTCATAGGGTAGCTTCTGGTAAGAATTAAATGAGACCATTAATGCAAGGAGTTCAGAACCTGCTGTACATTTTTGAAAATGCCAGATAAAAATAATCATTAATAGTATTAATATCTGACCTGTAACCAGTAGCTGTGATGGTGACTGTCCTATTAGCATTTAAGAATACACTTACAAGACTTGCTAGCACTTCCTAGAAAGGTCTAGAAAGCAATGCCCATTTCAGTTTGCATGTCACTGAAGCAATTCATCTCTGGCCTCTATGTCATGTTTGCTGTTTTCTTTCATTTTCTTATACCAGAAAAATTTCATCTGTTCCCGATGTTCATTCCCTATTTAAAGATACAGCCTTCAGTTTGTGAAGCCAGCAGTTCTCTGCCAATGCTATCACCGCCCAGGTCTGTGGCACTGAAAGCCCAATCCACAGCAAGAAGTGACATGAAACCACCACTGTCCCATCCAGGGGGAGTTGGCGGTATGCAGGATGGTTACAGGATCAAGTGCCCCTTGAGGAACAAGTAACAGGAACCACAGAAGGCAAATAAAATAGAAACGTACTCCTCATGCAGACACTCGGAGCAATTAAAACTAAAACGAAGGGAAGAATAAACTAAACTAGAACATTGAAGTGAGGGTGAGTTGGACCATTTTTTCAATCAACGATCATGCTGTCTTCTTTCCTTTTTTCTTTGAGATCCTAGATCACGGCTCGGATGAATTTATGGCTGCTTTCAGCATTTATATGAAGCACAACAAAGAGCTGGACTCTGGCTGCCAGGCAGGCTATGCCCGCAGGCCATAATGCATCATTAATTAAGGGGAGGCTGTGGAGGCTGGTTATCCGGGAGCTTCAGGGGCCCACACACGTACTTCTCCCAGCCAGAGCAGGTTGCACCTAATAAAGTTTTCAAGGTGAATCCGACTTTCTTCAATGCACCTCACCCCCGACTTTCTCCTAAGCATTTCCAGCCTGGTTAGCCCTACATTCCAGGGAAGGCAAATCTCCTTCAAACACCACACCCACTTCTTAAACATTATCAGCGAAAACAAATTTAGCATTAAGCATTACATCACCACCTGGCTGCAGAATACAGACCCAGACAACCCACCCTCCACAGGGACCAAGGTGATCTGGGCAGCCTTGGGGCACCATTCTGCCAGAATTGGAAGAGGGCAGAGCTGCTCGCTGAGCAGGTGCCCTTGAGCCCAGCAGATCTAGGAATGCTATTTTCTTTCTTCTTCTTCTTCTTTATTTTTTTTTTTTTTCTTTTTTGCCTTTAAACATGCAGATCGGAACATCAGACCTAGAAGTTTTCCGTGCTGCACAATTTATGCTAGCTCATTACCTCCTGCTACACTCCAGGGCTTTGTAACGGAAATTGGCTCTGATTTCTGAGATGGGCATTACATCATCGTCTTCTTTTAGCACATTATGTCATCCCTGCTGAGACGCATTATCTCGGGTTGGCTCAGCAGTAGCGATTTTTGCGGGCCTACTGCAGTGTTCCCAAAGAACTGCTGGGAACCACAGATTGAAATCTGAAACATTTATCTTCTAAAAAGCTGGGGGGAAAAGGGCAGAGATGTTCACGTTGGACCCCATTTATTTTCCTTAACCCTCTCCTCTCTGCGTTACTTGTAAATTACACCGCAGCTGGTGATCACCGTGCAGAGCCTGTACAGAAATGACCATCTTGAGAGATGCACCCCTCCGGGTGCCTAAAATGCTGCCCTCCATCACATTACACCTGACACTTGCCATGATTCTATCTCAAGGGGTGTTCATAATTCTTAAAAGAAATCACCTTGGCCACTCACATTGATAACACAGAGCACCATGCCTAATCCGTGGGTTATTTAAGAAAAGGATTTCTTCTCATGCTGTATTTATAAATATATATGAATGAAAACCACAAACACACACACACAGACATGCTTATTTTCTTGACCATGACGCAGTCACAAAGGCGAACTTCTAGAAGATCTGTATTACAAATAATTTTTTTGCAGGGAAGTGAGTTGATATTATCTCTTTTCACTTCAACCATGAAATTGGAAGCCAATTTTGTATATCTCCATCCTAGGCAGGATTAGAAACCATTGCACAGAGGGAAGAAATGGGTGCTTTCAGGATAAAGCAAAGATATCCCAAAACCCCAGAGAATCCCCACACCTCTCTCATCACAAAAGCATAATTGTGAAAAAAAAGTCTCTAAATACCGAAAGAAAATGGGGTACATTCAACCATGACTAAATTACAATTTCTCCCTTCTACACCAACTAACAAGATCCATTGGGTGGGGAGTAAGTGCTAGAGAGGGATTAGAGGAGACATTATGATATTCCCTTCCCCTGCCCACCATGATGCATTTTTTCCCAGATTTCTCTAAATAGTGGATACATTTATGTTCTTATCCGCTTTTTGTGGCCCTCAAATGGTACCGCCACATCTAAACAACCACCTTTATAATTAAATTGGTAAATGACAGCAAGAAAAGCTATCATGTGGCCCAACCCAAGAGCCTTGCTCTAGCTTCACCTTCACTGATAATTTGTATTCTTTTCTAGTTCCCCCTCCTTCTCCTGAGTGGATCATGACACTAGCCCATGGCCTTCATCCTTCCTTTACTCAGCCCAGGGCAAGGCCATGTGAGCAGTCGGAGCATTCCAACAGGGGATGGGACACCTAGCCCCAAACTCATGATGTAGAAACTTTCGGTGACCTTCAGCAACCAACTGATATCCCCATCATTATCACCTTCTCTTTTGTATTTCATATTCATTGCCATTTGCCTCTTATCTCCGAGAAGGGGTGGTGTGAGGATTGATGGTGTGATCCCACACAGGGCTCTGAGGCTTTCAGATGGATGGTGTTCCATAAAACAATGCCATTTAACAGCTGATGACATTGATAAGAATCCTCTTACCCTTCTCCTTCCTTTCCTCTATACCTTCATCTCCACCTTCCCTGCCCCAAGCTCTAGGGGTTTTATGATCTGAAGGTCAAAATGCTTTAAATCTTAATAACTACATGTGCTACTCGGGATACTGAGAGGAAACTATATATATATATTCTCTACTTGACTCGTTATAAGCTTTTACTACAGCCTAAGTAACAGCCGCACCATTTAAAAATTCCACTGTAAAAGCAAGTAGCCTTCAACATGTTAAGCTGCTTTTCATGTAAGTTGTAAAATATTAAATGTCAAGAACTTCCATCCAACAAAGCAATTACCTGGCCCAGTCACCCTCTTTCTGTTTGCAGGAGGCAAGAAGGTGGATTCACGAACCCTGGGGGATGTGTGCTTGCCTCTACGTGTTGGCTGGCTGCGCACCAGCTCCTAAAACAAACTGGATGAGGGGGCTGAGTGTTGCTGTTTCCTCTTCCTCCAGCACTCTGTGTGTCCAGGAGGTTGTGCCCAATCCTGCAATGAAAAAGGCTTTCAAGATGCTCCGAAGTCCTCAGTCCACTCCCCAACCAGGCCAATGATGGAACAGAGCCACTGTGCTCTTGACCTCTAACAAGGCAGCACTGGCCCTGAGAATCTACAGGGGGCATTTTTTTTTGCTACCCTTTTACAGAGAAAGGAAACCAAGCCCAGAGCCTGTAGGTAGTTTCAGAAAGTCAGTACACATTGTAGGGATCAGACTGCACAAAAAGAATTCAAGTAATCCCTAATGGATATCTCAAAATAAAGGTGGACACCAGGGCCAGCCAAGTCAGAATGGGGAGATCATGCACCAACCGCATTGGCTCCTGAAGTTACAGTAAAACCCAGGCTTGGAGTGAGGAGGGAATTCAGGCCCTGGCTTCAGCCCCCTTTGCCAGCTGTCTTGGCACCAGGCACTATGCTTCTGGGCTTGGCAGAAAGAGAACAAAATACCGCGGACCTTTCATTTTTTCCTGGGGACATGGAGAAGACCCCTTGCCCTCATCTGCCTGCTCAAAATCATTATTGTGATCACCTAATGCACAGAAAAAATGGCATTTGTTTTATCAATGAAGGTCTTAATCCTGCATCTACCAGCAAGGCCAGGATGCGTCTGTCCTCACCGGCTGCTCTCTGGGTGCCACCCCAGAGTTCCATTGCCAGTCCCCAAAGGCTTATGACATTTTCTATGCCACAGAGCCTTCCCTGCTTCTCAGAATAAGCCTTTAACAATGCCCTGTCTTCTGAGGAACAAAAAAAAAAAAAAAACCTGTCATGAAGATACAGACTACAAAAACATCAAGGGTTATAGTTCAGACCCAGAAAGGTTGTAGAGAGATCCATTTATCCATGTCAGGGGGTGTAAATCATATAGATTCCCTGAAAGTACAAGTCTTAACTTCCAAGAAGTTTGCACTCCCTTCACCTCTATTCCTAGTCCAGGATAAGTACCCTGTCTTTCCCTTAAAAAGGCTTTTCCTTCTCGGATGCCAACTTTCTACTTCATAATTCCTTTATGATCTGAGGGGTGTCTCCTATTTACCCCTTCACAAAAGTACTAAATTCTCATTAACCTTGAACAACAGAACGAGTTGGGCTCCATGCACTCATTCAGCAAATATCTACAGAGCAGCAACATGCACCAAAAAAAAAAGTGCTGTGGGTATGAATCAGACATGGATTTAGCTTTTTAGGCACAGGAGAGACCACAAGCAAGATAGATCAATAAACATGGGACAGGGACTGACAGCTTTTCACCCAAATTCCTCCTCTTATTCCTGGGCATCCAGCTGGTTATACGCCCCAACTTCCTCTATTGTAGGTGAGACCATGTGCCTGAGTCCTAGTCAATAAAAAGTGGGCATAAATGACATGCACCCCTTCTAGTGCCGTGCCTGTGAGATCCTGCCTGCATGCTCTGTCCTCCTCCTGGCTGGCTGGGATGGTGAGATCACCAAGCCCGGGAAGTCCTGTGTTGAGGTGGTGAGCCTCAGAGAGCCCCAGAGGAAAGTTGCCCTCATGCTTTCATCATGTTCAGGGCTGGTACAAGGGTGGGAAATAGACTTCAACTGTGCACACCTATCACAAGCTGCAGCCAGGTTGCTCTAAGGAATAGAAATGTTGAGGTGGCTTATTGAAATGGAAAGGTATTCACAGTATATAATAAGAGAAGAATAAGTTTAAAACTATTAGAGTGTGAAATCGCTTTTTAAAAAATATGTATATAAATGTACATACACACAACAGAGAGAATGCTCTAGCAGTGTAAACAGCAAACTACAGGTGTTTATCTGTGATGGTGATAGTACAGCTATGGCTTATCTACATTTCCTGATGTGCAATAAGGCTTTATAATTAACATTACAAAGGAAAGTATGCCTTGAGATATAAATACAAAGGTATAGCATCTCAAAGTGGATAAAGATTTCCTGAGGGAAATCAGAAAAGGCTTCTCAAGCTAAGCATCCATTAATGACCCCTCCAACGCTGAAAATCTATCAATTAGCTACAGCCTGAGAAATAGAATAGTTCAATTAGACAACACACCTCGTTCCCAGCTTTTACATGGTGAGGCCTTGTCAATGGAGATCAGTTCAGCACAAAGGATGGACGAGGTAAATCTTTCACCTTTATAAAATACCAAGTAACTAGTCCCAGTGGTTGTTTTGGGTGGGGAATAGGGACAAGGAGAAGGGGAAGCATTGAAAGGTTAGGGGAAGGGATAAGTTTCATACTTACTTTACACCCTATTGTGCCTTCTGAATATTTTGCTATATGCATTTATTACTTATTTCCAATATTCTTTATTAAATTTGTATTATATGCACTTATAATTTTTTTTAATTCTAACTTCTTATGACCTTTTGTATATATTAAGTCAAGGGTTCTCTTTGAATTGATTAAAAGCAGAGGCAAATGCCAAGGAAATAAACCAAGTCCTAATTTCCCAGTAGAATCCCACTTGGACCAAATGGGATAGAACCATTTGGTCTGAGCAGCAACAGTGGGATGAGCCTAAACATGTTTGCTTATACACTGAAGGAAAATGGAGGTCAGTGAAGGATCACCTCTGATCTCCTCCACACAGTCTTCAATAGCACCTGGAGAAAGGCTACGGTGTACAATAAGAATCAGAAACTTTGCCTAATGTGCAGTGTCGAAGTCCCAACCACTGTTCTGCCATGAAGACTTGAAAGGTGAGGGAGAGACCCAAAAGAAGAGAGGCATTCCACCAACTCTCCTGGCTAGGGAAAAGGGATACAGGTTGAGGTCCTGGGATGGAGATTTGCCCTTAGGTGACTCTCGGGGACAACACCTGTGAGGAAGTAAAGGAAGCAGAATTAGACAAAAGGAGGAGTTGAGCTGTGATGTAGTCACAACAAAGGTGTCAATGGGTCCCAGAGGGCACCCTGGACCCAGAAGGCCCTTCAAAGTTGTCCAAAGTGAAGCTTTTATATGCCTTCAGGGTCTGGGGCAAGCAGCTCTCTTCAGTTAGTTTTCTGGGACTCAGTGTGAGACATCAGCAGATGATACTCCCAACAGCTAGTGGACAAGTGCCTAAACTGGGGCACATTACAGCACTGACTACAGAGCAGTACAAAGCAGTAGGAGGATGTCAGTTTTTCTCTTATCAGTCTACAGCCAGTTGTCAAGACAGCACATCAAAACCTATGCCTGGCATTCATTCCCTTTTTGAAATTCCTCCTCAGCTTCCCATCACCCATGGGAGCAAATAGATCTTCCTGAACAAGCCCATGGGGCTCTTCTCAGGCCTGAAGGCCAACCCCCATGTGCCATCTCCCCAATGGAACCTAGGCTCCCATTCCAGAAATTACCATTCTCTTTCATGGCTCTGAGCCTTTTTACATGCTGTTTCTTCTGCTGGAATGTCTTCACCACTCATCTTTCTAGAAAATTCCTAGTCACCCCTTAGTCCTCACAGCAATTTCCCCTGGGAAACATCCTTGACTCCCTTGGGTAACTCAGACTCACTTTCTCCCATGTACCTACCATATAGTACATCTGTACTACCACCCACACCACCAATACCACCACCACCACCACCCATAAGATATACCAATTCTGCAAGTTTGTATTCCCACCAGGCTAAAGTCTTCTTGAAAATAAAGCATGTCTTCCAATTTGGTCTCTTTGATACATAGGAACTATTGGATTAAATGTTTGTTGAATTACTGAATAATTCAATGTGGGAGAAGTGGTGCTAGCAGTATCAGCTTCCTCAAGGAACAGCAGATGAATTCTGATAAACTGGTGGGATGAGAAGCAAAATGTTTGTAATCAGCCATATGCCAGGAGCTCTGGCTTCTGTGTCCTCTTTGGTCCTTGATACCTATTGTTCAGCTTCAGCTCAATTGAATGGAGAGCATATTAGGGAGCTCCTATGTTGACAGCAAATTTGCCTGAGAATATAACAACCAGAAACTCTCCCAAGGTTGACTTTAAGGAAGGAGTACTGGGCTGCACAGATCCCTGGATGTGACTACTGCCTAAATGAGATAGTGGAGCCAAGGAGGCATCCCCTCTCTGAATATTCTCCTGGGCACTCTCTGCCAAGCACAAGAGAAACATGTTATTCAACTTTTCTGCATAGTCCTGATCAATGAAGGTGGGAATAAGGATGTGGACAATGTAACTGTAGGAGCCAACAGTATGTAGGCTAAAGGGGAACAAGGTCCAAGGTAACAGACAGAAGAAGAAAAGGGACTTGGCTCATTCTGGAGCTTTCTTGTAAGGGGAAAGTGGAAATGCAGGCTCTCACCATTCTTTGTCGTTCATCTCATACCCATCCTCATTCCACAGTTCTATCTGCAGGAGGAATGGAACAAGTCCAAACTATGATGAAAAGTGACCATATCTCAGTCATATCTTGAGCAACTAACAAAATTTTTTCAGACCCCCAGTGAAAATATAATATGCTGAGTAATGAGGCCAAATGATCTAAAGTCATTGTGAACAGGCATCAAACCAGGTTTGCCTTCAATAAAAATGAATTTTAGATTCGTATTTTTTAGTTGATTTTTTTGAGAGAGAGAGAGAGAGGAAGTGAGAAAGAAAAACATCGATTTGTTTTTCTACTTATTTATTCATTCATTGGTTGCTTCTTGTATATGCCTTCTTCAGGGATCAGACCTGCAACCTTGACATATGGGAAAAATGCTCTGATCAACTGAGCTACCTAGCCAAGGTTGGTCTTTCTTTATTTTCAAATCTTACTGCCTTAGGGCAGAACCATTTGTGGGAGAAAAATAATATTCTATTTCCTCAGGAAATGCAAAGGGGCCACAAATTGTAATCTGCTCCCACTGGAGAGGAGGCTGGGGCTTATTTAAGCTCATAAAGTATTCCTTCTCAAGTTTCCTCCTGCTGACAAACCAAAGGTCCTCCTCAACCAAGGTTTCAGTAGCTGCTCCCAGCATCCAAAGGAAGGCTGCCCAACCACGCAACTACTCCACCCACCTGAAAGCCTGTTAGGATTCCATTTGAATGTAGGAGTCAATCTCTAAATATAACCCTGAAAGCAGCCTCTGCCGTCAGCCCTGCACTTGCAGCTTCCGTTCCTTCCAAAAGAATAAAATGATATCTGTGAGTCTTTGGGCTTTTTCCCTAAGAAAGCAGCATAGGGTCACGAGACACAGGAGAACAGCCTTCTGCTTCTGCCCCACCCCTGCTTTAGGGTGGGAAGAGGGGTGGACAGCAGCAGTCCCCCACTCCCCCACTGGGTCCTTCACAGGGAAGATGGTCCTTGAGGTGAGTCCATCAAGCCAGGGCATTGATTAACCTTAGGAAAATCCTTAGAAGTGTGCCTCTCCCTATTCCCAGCCCAGGGCTCCTACTGTAAAACTTAAGATCTCAACATATCCTATCATCATTCTTATCTCACTAGATGGTGTATCACTCACCTGTGCATTGTCCATCTCTCTCATTAACCCTGCGACCCTTGACAGCAGTGCTGTGTCTTTCTCATCCATGGACCTTCAGCACTCATCATAGTGTGAGGCACATAGCAGATGCCCGGAAAATGCTCGATAGATGGAGGAACAGATGGAGGAGGAAGGGAGGGAGGGAGTAATGGAAGGAGGAGGAAGGGAAAGGTAGGGATAAAATGACAGGGAATTGCCTCAGTGCTACACTTGGTAGATAGAAGGAGACAGATGATGGAAAGTACAGCTGAAGGTGCTTGACTGTAGCTGTGCCCTGAATCAGGGCCTGATCCTGGAACACACAGAGCTCCAGGGGCTCTAAATCACAGCCCGGTGTGGCTGTGGCCCTGCCCTCTGAGTCACCTGCCCAAAACTGAATCCAGTTGGGGGTTTAGGTCAGCCCCTCCATAGAAGTCCCAGGAGAGAATTGTGTTGGGATCAAATGTGGAACATAGTAGCCTTCACTAATAGAACCCAAAGCTGGCTTCTCTTTCCTGCATGCTGCTCCCCTCTATGAGGAGAGAGGGGATGGAGGTGCAGTCCCTTCCTGGCCCCATCCAGGTGAGGGAGGCTGGGCGGGGCCTGAAATTGCAGTCCCCACTGCCACACTCACCTTTCACCCCACATGTGGTGAGGAGGGCCTGGAGTTCTCAGCCTGTCCACCTATCAGGACAGTGACACTTCCAAGTGCCCTCTAGATGAAGCCCAAAGGGCCACAGGACTTGGAAAGAAAGGTAACAAGTTTTATGGAAATGCTATTTCAGTGACTGGCTATTTCCAGCCAGACAGAGACTAGTTGTCACATGGAGACAACTGAGCTACTCAGACATCGGGACTCTCAACAGGATACCTGTGACCAGGAAGGGAGAGGCAAGGGCACCAGGGTAACTAAGAGGCAGAGGATGAAATTTGTCCAAAAAAAAAAAATGCTCAGGCTGGAGCCAGGCCTCATGGTGAGAGGTTTGCTTCTATTAAGACCCAGCTTCTGCGAAGATGAGGGCCCTCACTTCACTGGGACCCACCCTGGACTGCTGGCCTCAGGGAGCCCTCCGGAATGTGCAGGGACCCAACTGGCCCTGCCTGTCTAATAGAGAGCACCCCTCTTTTTGCTGTGCAGTCTTTCATCCTATCTCTGCTTGGTGAAATGGACTGTTAAAAACTGATCATGAAAGCCCTGGCTGGTGTGGCAGCAGCCTACAAACCGAAGGGTTGCTTGTTCGATCCCCAGAAAGGGCACATGTCTGGGTTGCAGGCCAGGGCCCCAGTTGGGGGCATGAGAGAGGCAACCACACATTGACATTTCTCTCCCTCTCTTTCTCCCTTCCTTCCCTCTCTCTAAAAATAAAATAAAATCTTGAAAAAGAAAGAAAGAGAAAGAGAGAAAGAAAAACTGATCATGAAAACTGAACCTGAAGCTTCCTGGCAACACCAGACACTTATTTGGCCTTCTGACTAATCTTAAACCCAAAGCTAAAGGTTTGAGTTCATTCATATTTAATCTTTTAAGTCAAAATGTATTGTGGTGACCATGTCACATTATATACAAATGTCAAATAAGCTTGTAAGTCTGAAGCTAATATAATGTTACATGTCAGTTATACTTCAATTCTTAAAAAAGAAAGAAAAAAGAAAGTCATCCTGATTATACCATAGATGGAAACTTTCCGAAAGAGCTGAGGTACAAGAGTTAACATTTTTTACGTAAACCCCAGGTGCCTGCTATAAGGTGAATGGGTTTACCTCATTTCACTTGCTCTTTCCAACAACTCCATAAGGTAAGGATTACTCTCTCCAGTTTATGAGGAAGTCAAAGTTCAGAGAAGTTGCCTGATATGCCTACAGCAAGCAAGTGGAGAATCTGTATTTTTTTCTGTTCCACCTATGGGTACCCGAATCCCAGCCCCAGAATGTGACTTAATTGGTCAGGAGTGGGTCCCAGATTTTGTTTAGTGTAAGGATCATATTCAAATGGAGGGGATATAGATCCCCCCCCCCAAAAAAAATGCCTTATAGTTTTCATCTCATCCTCATCCCAACACTAGGAAGTCACCTGCCACATGGCTCCAGATCAGCCACATAAGTGAGTTTCAGCTAAGGTAGAAAATCAGGCTGACAGCCAAACGTGTTTGCAGCTCATAAATGCTTTTAGCCTATCTACGAAGCTGTACCAAGTCTCCTAGGTAACTGGGGCTATTTTCATTAAACTGGGAAATACTGAGCAAGATGGGTGACAACGCTTGCATTGAGATTTTCATATCCCGTAACTGGTAACTAAGCTGCAGTGGAATTGGAGGTAGCTCTCCTCTCTGTGCTTCCGCATGCTTCCCCAGTCACAACAGGAGGGAAGATGGAGAACACTGAGCTGTCTTACAGGGAAAATGTGGAGGCATGAATAAATTTTTCCATGTTTATGAAGGGCTTTGGGCTCCTTGAGTAATAGCAAAGTGTCAGGGCCTGGTGTTATTAGTTTTCACACAAGTCCCAAGATTAATTACTCCTCTCAGCCTTGCTCCCAGCTCACGAGTTATGCTCTGGGCCCTCGAAGTTACTTTCCATGTGCCTGGGCAGACAGTGATGCCAGGGCTGCGGCTCCCTTTTGGAGAGGCAAGGGGGTGTGCACCCTGTCGGCAGCTTCTCTCCTCCTGACAGAGCCCTTTGAGCTGGAACCCATCCGCTGCTATTTCCTCAGCGCTGGTTTAACACCATCCAAGGAGCCACATCAATAAAGAAGAGCCAAATAGAAGCTGCTCTGACTGGGCAGATCCCTTTAATGAAACACAAATAATTTTCAAATAATTTGGCAATTGAGACCCCAAGTTAACAGGTAGGAGGGGTCTCCTCTTTGACCCTGCAGCCCTGGCCTTGCTGACAGTTTCCCCTTAATCTTCTATTTGAGCACAAAAGCCAGTTACTTTTCATAAGCAAAGTCAGTGTTTTCTTGAAATGCCACTTCCTACACAAAGAACATCCTAATAATCAGATGCTTACAACCAAGTGAGCCTGGCCTTATTGGAAGCTGCTGTTTTGTTGGGGAAGCCTCTATTACATGTGCTAGATTTCTACAATATAAAATTTAAATTCAAGTTCAGATGATTTATGTGTTTGTCCTTTCTTCAATGGTAGAATAGAATCTAAGAATGTTCAAGCGAGAGGGCAGCTCAGAGATCTAGTCCACATCCCTCATTTTAGGAGGAAATTTAAAACCAAAAAAAACAAAGTGACCAGTCTGAGGTCAGCCAGAATGCCCAGAATGTTACCCTAGATCTTTCTCTTTTCTCTCATCCTCATCCCTCATCCTCTCTCTAGAAAGCTCATACAGTGATCCCAAGAGTTGAAATGCCATTGCATATTAACAACCCTCAGCCTGGACCTCGGAACTGTTCCTTTTCTACACCAAGCCTCTTGAGATCCTACTCCCTTACGCTGTGCCTTCTCTATCTCAGTACTTGGCATCACTTTCCGGGAGATGCTCAGGTCCCAAACCTTGCCATCATTGTTTAATTCTCCATTTCTCATATACCCTATATCTAAGTAGAGGTACTAGTTTCATTTCCAAAACTTAATCACTAGTTCAACTCTTTTCCGTAATCCGCACCACTATGACCCTAGTTGGCAAAACAGTCAATGCCTGCCTATTTTATTTCAAAGGTTCTGGACTGGTCTCCATCCTCCCACTCTATCCCTTTCCAGTAGATCTGCCACATAGTAATCAAAATAATGTTTCTAACACAAAAATATATCACCTCACATTCCTGATTAAACCCTTTACACTTAAAGCAAAACCTAAACTCCTTACCATGACTTCATGGCCCTAAATAGTCTGAGCCCACCAAGCCTTCCACTCCACCTCCCTCCATCCTTCCCTTGTCACTGAAATTGGGCCACAAACAGACCATTCCCACAACTGGCTCTGTCTCTGCATGGAAGGTCAACCCTTCTGCTCAGGCTGCTCTCCCCATGGACCTTTGCTTGGCTACCACCTTCCCATCCCTCAGGTCCTGGCTCAGAAAGCCAAGACTGGCTAGAGCAGCCCCCAGTCATTCTCTTTCATGTGTCTGTCTTCTTTTAGCACTTATTTGTGGCTGAAGCTATTTTATGCCTTTGTTTGCAAGCTTATTGTCTGTCACCCTTATAAAATGTAAACACCCGGAGAGATTTTCTAGGTCACCACCACAACTCCCCACTCCTGAAAAACACCAGGTCCAGAACAGGCACTCAGTAAATACTCACTGATTAATGCTAAAAAAAAAAAAAAAATGGTGATAGAACCAGAAGTAGAATCTATGCTTTTTAGTTTACATTCCAGCATTGTTCCAATCCTGCTCTTTGGTTTATTAGAAACAGAGTTCCACTCCAGCTAACTCAAATAAAGGGGATTTTCTTGAGGAAACAAATGAAGAACAAGGTACAACAGCTCTGAAATCCACAAATAAGAGCTTGAGCCCCACAGAGACCAAAGGTGAACCAGGGCTCTGCATTCAAAATGGCCCTAAAGAGCTCCCTCCATGGATTTTCAATTTGGGTCACCATTAACGCTGTCAACACACACCATGTGTATCTGCTTCTTCCCCTCTTGTTCCAAAGGCATCTCTTCATTCCCTCAGCAAATACTTACTAAAGGCCAACATGGGCTAAGCCATGCTAATTCTGCTTGCTTATCATTTCTATCTTTCCTTTATTTCCTCTACACAGGACTTTGGTTTTCCATGTCTCCATCAGTCATTCACATAAATTATTTTTTTGTTTTGTTTTTGCTTTCATTTTTTCTGTTATTTAGACAATTCTACCCAGGTTGTAACTGATATTCCTAAGATAAAATCTAACTGGGCTAATTTCTCTCTTTTCTTTTTAATATTTTATTTATTTTTAGTTTACTGTTTTTTAAAGATTTTATTTATTATTTTTAGAGGGAGGGGAGAGGGGAGAGGCAGAGAGGGAGAGAGACATCAAGGTATGGTTGCCTTTCACCTGCCTCCAGCTATAGAGCTTGCTGGAGACCTGGCTTGCAACCTGGTTATGTGCCCTGGCTGGGAATTGAACCAGCAACCTTTGGGTTCAAAGGCTGGTGACTTATCCACCGTGCTACCAGCCAGGACTTATTTTATTTATTTTTAGAGAGAGGGGAAGGGAAGGAGAAAGAGAAAGAGAAACATTGATGTGCAAGAGATACAGAGCAATACATTTAGCAGTTACCTCTCGCTTTCCCCCAACTGGGGACTCAGCCTGCAACCCAGGCATATGCACTGATCAGGAATTGAACTGGCAACCCTTTGGTTCACAAGTGAGCGTTCAATCCACTGAGCCACACCAGAGCTGGGCCAGTTTCTCTTTTAGAACTGAGTCAAAACATTATAGACCACCAGCTTATGAATTGGTAGTGTTTGTGCTCATATGTGTTGTGACAAGGACTGTGCTGTGACAGCTTCTGTGGAAAGAAGTACTGGCAGGGCAGATAGGATTATATTTCTGGGGTAAACTTTAATCTAGTGAGAAGGCATTTAGACAGTGGGAAGAGACACACTTGTACATTCCAGTTAAAACAGTACCACAAAATATTTGCCTAAATCAATGGGACATTTGGTGTCACTAAAGGATTCAGAGCACATAAATGATATGACCAAAGCTTTGCATTGGTAAAATTAATTATTCAAAAATATATGGTATAGATTGTAAAAGAAAAATGTTGATATGGGAAGAACTAGTTCATGAGAATCTGAATTAGTGCATGAGCAGTGCAAAGGGAAGGTGGGGCAGCTGGGAGAAACACAATGGCAGAAACGGACAGGAGGTATCAATTCCACCAAATGTGAATGTCTACTATACACAAGGTCCCTTACTGAGGCCCTACTGTGTGTCAAGCACCGTGCTAAAGGTGTTACAGACATTAGCACTTTTAAGCCTTGGAAGAAACTTTAATGTGATGTATATAATTTTATGTACACTATATAGATGAAGAAACTTTAAGCCAGAAATTTTTCAAGATCACATAACCAGAAAGTGGCCAAGGAAAGGAAGCTTGTGGAAAGATGGAAGACTCCTCAGGGCAATTGAAAGAAGCCAAGAGTATACCCACAAAATGGCCTCAGACTGGAGAACGGGCTGGGCCAAGAAGGGAGGAGATGGCAGCAAGGCTCACTTTCTAACTAGAATGAAGAGCAGGATCACAATGTGGGCTGGAGGATGGAGCCAGGCTTTAATCTTGGCCTTGAAACCTAACTCCAGTATCTTCTGGATTCAGTATCTTCTCCTGTAAATGGGGAATCATAATACAGTGTACGGCCTCTCAGGCCTGGGTAGGGATGACAACATATCTAAAGTAACTGGCACAAAGCAGGGTTGCAATAAAAGGCATCCTTGCTAGGGTTAACAATTCTGTTATGAGAGCCAATAGACTCAGAGGCAATATATGAATGTCAGAATTCCACTGTTAAAGGGGTTTCAGTCTTTACATTTCGGCTTAAATATTGCTTTGATGAGGGACGGGGCTGCTCATTGAAAAGCTTGGCTATACAGGCGAGCTGTTAACACAGGTTTAACTTTCAAAGCCAAATAATCTCATCACTCAAGTTAAACAGTCTGGACAGGTGATGGGGGCAGGAGGAGGGTAACTGTCTCCTGCAGGCTGCACATGCTAGACCATGTGCCTACCCCTGGAAGCACCAGCGAAGCAAAGCACACTCTAGAGGGGACTACACTTGGCAGAAAGTAACTCTCATCAGTAGCAGGTGGTGAAAACTCCAAGTTAGTGAGAACATCTCAAAGCCCAGAATCCTGGCTTTAAATATTTATTTGACTTCAATAAGAAAGAGCTAGGTTTTACCCATTAGCTGAAAGCATTTCAGCTCTCACTTGTTATTTTTAAGCAATAATGTTTTTTAAAGAGCCAATAAGGGAGAGGACTGGCATGAGCAAAGCCTAGTGATCTTTGTCTCTTCCATGTGGGAGCAGAAAAGCAGACAGACATCACCCTACCTGGGCCCTCCCCAGGCCACCAAGCCTGAAGCCCACTTAGGGATGGGATCAGCCCCAGTTCAAGACCAAAGTCTCTCCACAGTGCCAGATGGAGAAATCCCATTAGCCAGACCACTGGGCAGACTTTAGGGAAATAAACTATTGCTGGTTCCTTCCTATACTAGGAACATACAAAATATACATCTACCTATACTCAGGCCACCAAAAATTGTTTTTCTATTGCTGTCTGATGCTATCCTATTTTACAAGTACAAAGCTAGGGAGGGGACCACTAAAGAGTTAGTGCCCCAATTCTGGATTTCTTCTCCCTCATTTTTTGACCAAAAGCCATCTGAGTGAGAATGATTTCCTTTTAGACTAGTTAGTTGTTAGGTTCATCCTAAGCAAGACTTGAAAATAGGATTAAAGGAAGAGTCCTCTCAGAAAAGAAATCTTAAGAAAGAAGTAGGCATTATTCCAACCAAGGCACACATTAAAAAAAAAAATCTAATGACATGAATCTGCCAGAAAGAAAATATATTGTATATTTAAGACAAGGCAGCAATGTTGTAAAACTTGGAAGAGTGGTGCCATTCACTTCATAGTCCATGTGTATGGTGCCCCCTGCAACTGTGCGGTCCGCACCAGGGAAACCAAACTCAGCCTGGTTCAGGGTATCTAAGTCAGAAAGGTGCCTACAATCATTTCTACACAGGTGTGGCAGCTTTAGTCCATGAAAAATATTAAATTGCTATAGATTATTCTGTAGCAATTTCTTAACACACACTGTGAAACATAATCCCCTCACCAAATCATACCTTAAATTATAACCAGAGGTGACCTTGGAGGCCATCGAGGCCATGCCCTCATTTTATAGATGAGGCAACTGAGGCCCAAAGACATAGTACGTTTTGCCCAAGGTCAACAAGCCCATGCTAAGAAGGTGAAACAGGCCTTCTGTGCTTCTCAGCCACCTCGGTGTGAATGGTATCCAGTCCACCGGACTGTGAATTAAGTCTTATTTATCATCGTCATCATGCAACATTTACTGAGCACCTTCAAAATGCTAAGCCTTGAGAACACAGAAAGAGTCCCTGAAAGGTCTCCTCCGCTCAGGAGGCAGGACGAGAGCAGTGCTTTGCCTCAGTCACACATGGTCTTTGGCCCAGGAAATGAGGATTGCCTAGGAGTGCTGCCAGGCACCACGGTAACGTACTCTTTACTGAGCCATGACTGGTTACGGCCTGTTGAGCAAATCCTTATTTAGGCAATTTTTAAAAAATGTATTATGTCCCTGTTGGAACTGACTGACTTCCTTGATACTGCTTTGGTTTAATGGTTAAATATTTATTTGTTAATGTATTTAAAAGCTGTTTTAATTACACAATAGATTTGGAACCATTGTGGACTATTGGATAATTATTACCTAGTTAAAATCAGGCTACCCAAAGAAAAAAACTGATGGCCATTATGGGGAGAATAGGAAGCTTACAGATTATTAAGATTGACCTTTCATTTCCACTTTATTTGTAACACAGCCATTCTACTCTTTCTAACAGGAGTTTTATATGTGCTTGAATGTGTGTGGTGAGAGGGAGGCAAGAGGGGAGAGAAGTCCTTTTACCAAAACCCAATGCAATTAAACTGCTTTACGGACAAGCTCTCTGCCAAATTTCGTATTGGATCAAAGACACCTTTGAGCTAGTTATACAAGAGCAGGGCAGAAAGCACCTGCACTCATGTCTGTTTCTCATTTTGTACTCATGTAACTCAGACGCCCTGTGAAATCTGCTCCTGCGTTGAAATCGTGTATGCCACGTGTCAGCTCAGTGTGAATTTGGAAACAGGAGCTCAAAAGGTTCCACTCAGACACGTGGCTCTGGTTCTCCCAGAGTGTAATATGAACAGGGAGTCATGTTGTGGGGGCCCACGTCTCCAGCTCACTGTAATAAAGAGCTGCAGCAGGCCCATGTTTCCATTTAACGGTGCTCCCCACCCCCACCCACATCAGTTCCCACTTAAGCTCTCAAGAGGGAAGGTCATGGCATGGAACGAGAAGTGCTATAAAGGTACACGTGAACAGTTCGTGACCTGGGTATGAATTTCAACCTTGTCCTGATACAGAAAAGGGAAGCGTCCCCAGACGGCCTGCTTTGAGTCACTACTCTCTGTAGATACTGTTGGTGGCCTGCATAAATGCATAAAGGATTCCATTGCTCTGGAGAAATTGAATTAGGGTAAAATTAGTACTCAGCTCTTATGCCAAGGCCCCAAAACAAATTCTTTTAAGTTTTAACACACACACACCCCAAAAAAGAAGGTCTCTTTTAAATATTAGCCCAAACAGGAGTCCTGGATCTTATTTCTTTGATCATATTTTAAAATGTTAGCTTCTTGTCTGCCTCTTCATTTTTCCCATTGATTCTACAATTATTTAGTGAGTATCTACTATGTGCTCTCAAGCAACACCAGTCCATAAAACAGCAAGGACTTTGCTTTCATGCAGCTTTCTTTCTAGCTGGGGATGGAGGGGTGGACTTTGAAGTATCTAAGTGAAGGCATGTTCCAGTTAAAGTCAACTCTCCATGTGGCATTCCTAATTTACACAGGATAAATTGGGATGTGATAATTTGCTTCAAAAAAATTCAATATTTTACTTTAAAAAAATTCACAGAAGGATCCCCTTTAAAACTCCCATAGTCCTTCTTCGCCAAGTCATTTTATTTATTCTGAATTTTTGAGGACACCACTAATTATTAGAGTGTCCCAGCACTTTTGTAGAGTACATATCCTACTCATCGCCATAGGCAGACATTCACTTCTACTGCAGAAAAAACATGCCCTAGGAAAGCACTGCTTATGCCAGAATAAAAACACAACCCACTCTGAAAGGACCACTCAGTAGAGGCTACAGGCAGGGCTAGAGAGAAAAAATCTTAGAGATTCCGGTCCTGGTGGCTCCCCAGAACCTCTCTGCACCCTTTATTTAAGAACTAGGTCAAGAGCAAAGAAATTGTGGAGTCAATGTTCTTTTCGGTTTCTCTGGATTTTCCTCATCAACACAAATGAACGTAAAAGAGAAAAAATAGCCCAAATAATACAGTATAAAAAAATAAACCTAGTGAGGTGAAGAAGTCAGTTTTCTCTACCGGCACTTTTAAATGCTTACATACTTTATGATCTGCCACTGGAATCACTGCTTATGAGCACCAGCAATTTCACCCATTAGCAATTAGTGGGAACAGTTCCTCCACTGAGCTTTTGTGCGAGAAAAGAGAGAACTGCTTGCCACACACAAACACAGAGGCTCAGGAGAAATGAGAAAGAGAATTCCCAATATTATAAGTAACCTACTGTCATTTTCCTCTTACTGAGATTTTATAGATCAGTGGCCACATTTCTCCTCAAGACCACTATACTTCCAGGAAGCTTCCTGGTCCAGCTGCACAGTAGTTAGTTGGCATAAAAAAAAATTTTTTTTTAAAGCACCAGCCCTACCCTACCCTATTCAGAAGAGTGGATGATGTATCATGAATTTCAGCTCCATGGGTTGGAAGACTTTCCCATTTAAATAGGAAAAGCAAAAATAAAGGCAACCTTGGTGTTTCCACAAGCCTTTCATCTGCCCAAGAAAACTTTGTGCTGAAAGCCTTCATGGTAATTAGATAAATTGAGCAAATACAGGTACAGATGGCTATTCAGAAGTCAAATGAGCCATTCTTCAATTTAAGAGCTTTGCTTTAGGATAAAGAATTGTGCTCAATGCAGCCAGTGTCACATATTAGTCCTGGATGAGAAGTCATAAGGAAGAGAGAACTATATGTACAAATAAAAGAGAGCAAAGTGGGGAAAAGTGAGTGTTTTTCTGTGTTGGTGTTACATCAGCCCAAACAGATTATAGCCAAAGCCAAGTCCCCGTACACATGTCACAAGCCTTGTATGTCAAGGTCTCTCCAGGCCAAAAGTGTCTGGATTTCCATTGTGCCTGGGACACTCTGTGTTGCTTTTCCAGATAAAGACTTTCTGATTCCTCCAGGAGAGCCTGTGGTAACTGTTATCCAACATATTGGAAAACTGCACTTGACTTTTAGAGAAGGATCAGATTCTTATTGTTGCTACTTGGATATAGCTCTGAGTTCATCTTTGGCTGTGACTTGTATGACATAGCATCCAAGTGGCATAATGTGAGGCACAGCATCAGTGTTTGGGTCAAGCAGAGAAACTCAATTTACCTTGATCCACAGTAGGCCACCCCTCATGATGAAAACTACTGGGCAGAGGTGTTTTTGGGAGTCACCATTAATCTAAGCTTCTTATTATTACAAGCAAACCTACATCTATCTTTTATTCATGCCAAGTCTTTCTCAATTGATTTTTATGATTTTACATAAAAATAACTGCAGAATATTTTGATGAAAAAATGTTTCCTTGGGCATGCTCAGATCACTGACAACTCCCAACACAGAAGTCAAGGGTTGAACTCTTGGTCTTCTGACTATAGACCATATGGAAACATATAAAAATCTTTGAAAAACCATCCACCAAGGTCATAGACAACAAAGTCCATACAACAAAATGCAATCCATTCTTAGGAGTTAGTCACTCAACAAGAAGTTAAACCACTGGATTTTATAATGACACCATAGCTATTAAGAGCTGTCTGTCAAGTATCAGGTGCAATGCCTGGAACTATGGTGCAAAATCCTACATTCCAGGTAATACTTAGGCCTTAGGGTAAGATAAGAGCTCAAAATAGACAGAGGAAAAGGAGAAAAGATAGACATTTGACTTCAACTTGCTATTGTCATTCCTAAAGAGATTTGTAAAGTGAATGAGGAGAGCAGAGCAGAAAGTCCAAATCCATTCATGATAAGAATCATTAGAAACTCATAACAAGAATAAGTACAAAAAGATGAGAGAATTTGAGTTCAGAATAGAACACACATGTGTGCTTCAGAAATGTGGCTTATTCATACAATCTCTTCTGTATGAGCTAGTGGAAGTAGAAAACTTAGATAATGTTCCTGAGACTTTCTGGAAATCATTTTTAAGACCTTGGGCTCACTGCTTTTATTCATTCTACATTCCTCTCTTGTTTAAGTGTTGTTTTTCAATGCCAAGACCAAACGTCAGCATTGATTAACTCACTCTGAAACTCAAAGGTTGTTGAAGAATTAGGACAGGGTTTGTCCTCTCATAAAGGTGCAACAGGGCTTTTAACTTTATGAACTGTCCCAATGTAGTATAACTAAAAGTATAGCACTAATCCGTTGAACACTGTTATAAACATCATTAAAGGGTTCAAGATATATTTAGAGCTTCTTGAGAATGAAATTATACCATCTACTTGATTCTAATTACCAGAAATTTTTTGAAAATCTATCCATACTGCTATACAAATTTATACTAATCCAAGTCTGAGGCATTTTCTGTCTCTAAAGCCCCACAGTTCTATAATTCTGGTCATCATTTTTTCCCTCCCTCTATCCTTCTATGCTGGTCTTATGGGGAAGAGGGCTTTATTTACCAGCCCCATCTCTAACTCCTCCTCTTTAACCCTCTATATCTTTATTAAAAATAAGGTACGACTCATTCTTGTTCATAGTAACTCCATATTCACAGTGAACGTTATTTTCAGGGATTCCAAAACAGTTGCTATCAGTATACTTGATAACCTCAGCACAGAACTACCACTGCAAAAACAGGTCATTCGGAAGGAGGCTCCTGGCTGTTAGGCAGACCAAATAGCAGATGGACTGATTGACCATTATTCAGACATTTTTCCTTATCATACTTCATTAACACCAGGAGAGTTTTCATTTCCTTGTCTCAATCATGCAAACAGTTGGAGAATTTAATTAATGTATTTAGCCACACAAGGTAATGTGTGTTAGCTTTAGGAGGTCTGTCTTGAAAGTATGGGCTGTGCAAACTTTTAATTATATTAACATTGGCTTGATACTTTCAGGACAGACATTGTACCTGTCAGTATCTCTGAAGGAAATGGTTACTTTCACAGTCTAACAGCGGCCTGAGAAGCACAGCGCTTTTACTGGTGGTAATTAGCATGGGGTTTCTGACCCTGAGCCCTGGGTCAGCCTCCCACCGGTGATCTGCACAGTCATGCTAAGGAAGACTCCATGTATCAGTACTTTATAATTAGTTCACTCATTTCGTCAATGGAAATATCAACTGGTATTTCTTTTACAACTAAGGTGATTTATTCTATGTAATAATCATTACTTTGTATGATATCCTGTGCTAGGCATTGGGATAAGATGAGTAAAGCTCAGCTCTCGCTGGCAAACAGCTCACACCTTCTTGAAATAACTGACTAGAAGGTAGTGAATGAGAATAAGGGAAAGGAGAGAAAGGGTGACAGTTCGTGCCTATTGTAAGTTAAAAATATAATTAGCCACCCTTGAAATTTCCACTGAACCATAATGCAAATGCAACCCACCAGGTTCTGTCAATCTCTAGTTACACCCTTATTTTTAGACAGAAGAACTAGTTGAATAGAGGAAAATGCAATGTTGCCCATGGATTTGTAAACATGGAATTGACAGTCACAACAATAAAAATATACACTCATACCCAGATTATAAAGAAATATTTTCCTCCAAAATATCCAATTTAGTAGGCTGAAATTCATAGAGGACAAATAGCTTTCATACATTTTTACAGTTTCCTGCCCACCACTTCTCTCAGGGTTCCTTTAAGCTTAAATACCCACATCCTCCAATTTCACCAATGTGTAGATGCTACTAAGACAGTAATAATGCACTCGAAACCACAAAATTCAACTTGGTAGGAATTTATGATATGAATACTATGTGTCAATATCCTTCTCTAAGTTTAATAGTTTTTATTTCAAATGGCATTCTGAATTAGAAGAATTTTATTAGTTTATATAAAGTTTCAGGAATTTTCCCCCTTTACTGGTAAAGTACATAAGAATATTTTAAGTCTTCTATTTTTTTATTAAATTAAAAATAGCACTTAAATAAAGAAACACTTATTACTTGTCAGAGCATAACTATAACATTAAATTATTCTAAACCCAAAAAGCTTAAAGTTAATGGAAATGAATTCAATAAACTCTCAAATGAAAATTACATATTGCCAAAAAACACTATTTAAGATTTTTATATCCCTCTAGACATGTTAAATATATTCTGATTAAATGCCTACTATGTGTAAGACACATAATTACTGGGAGGAGAAATAAATGATTTCTACCCTTTCAGAACAACATTCCAATAACCATTATAACCAGCTAAACTTTTAGGCAAAGCACTATTCATGCTTTGAATAAATGAGTCTGAATATTGCCTTAAGAAAGAAACAAAAAATTGTTTTAGCTGTTTTCCAATGGAGCAGAGAGACTTGTATAATATGCCTAATACAAAGTTAAAACATCAATTCCATGACATGTCAGTCTGTATATGGAAGGATGCATTCAAACTGGATTTCTTCTGAAATTACACTGATTGCCATCTAATGAAAGATCTGGGAGAAAATATGATGAAACTTCAATTTTCATTAGAAGATATCTATCACAATAGAAGAAATTAAAAAATAGCAAAATAAGAAGTGATTGAGCTAATTAAAATCATTGCAAAAGAAGGAGTCAGTCACTGAGGGGCAAAATAATGAACATCAAGATTAAAACACAAAACTGCATCATAAAATCCTGTATCATTTTGCTTTTCACACAATCTTCAATTTTGAAGAAAATAATGTCCATTCAAATAACATCTCAAGTGAATAATATCAGAAATACAAAGAAACAGGGAATGGAAAAGAGGTTTTTGCAACTCTCATTTTCAAAAGAATAGTACAAAACCTGTTAAATATAAGAAATATTTCATGAAGCATTTTTCCAGTGGTGATTTTAATAAAATCAATACTTTTTCAATTTAGAATGATATTACCCAATGCTTAATATATTTAATATTGTTCAATAGTATTAGGCTATGTTGCAGTCACTATGGATAAATAAAACTCAATCATGTAATATGCTTCAAACTACTTTTTAAAATTATGTAAAATATCTCCATGAAAAATGTTTCTGAGAGTTAGACTAATTGAGTATTAAGCACAAAAGAAAAATTCAACAGGTTTACATTGTATTTCTGTTTTTAAGTTACTTAACTAGGATGATACATACTGTTTCCATGTTTGGAATCTATTAGGACAGTTCAAATTCCATCATGGACAAATCCACAAGACTGTCCCAGTCCTATTTTAGAGCAACAATTTTTCATGTCAAATATGACTTGAAATAAACAAGTCCTTATAACCTTAGGATTAACTTTGTTGTTAAAAGGTAATTACAACAGTTCCCGTTGTAACTAATTTTGCTCTGTTTTAACACAAGGATATCAGAAGAAGTTTTTTAACTATTTAGACTTCTAAGATAGGTCCATAAAAGGTAAATGTTTGGCTTGAACACCATAGTCAGAGTCAAGCTGACATTTATTTATTTATTTACTTATTTAAAAGATTTTATTTATTATTTTTAGAGAGAGGGGAAAGGAGAAAGGCAGAGAAAGAAAGACATCAATGGATGGTTGCCTTTCACCTGCCTCCCTCCAGCTACGGACCTGGCTGGACACCTGGCTTGCAACCTGGTTATGTGCCCTGGCTGGGAATCGAACCAGTGACCTTTGGGTTTGTAGGCTGGCACCTTACCCACTGTGCCACCAAACAGGGCCAGCATATATTTATTTTTATGGTCTACAACAAAACCCTCTAGCCCTGGCTGGTGGGCTTAATTGGTTGGAGTATCATCCTGCAAACAGAAGGGTTATAGGTTTGATTCCTGGTCAGAGCACATACCCAAGTTGAGGGTTTAATCCCTGGTCAGGATGCATACAAGAAGGCAATCAATGTTTCTCTCTCTTTCTTTCTCTCTCTCTCTCTCCTTCTCTCTCTCTCTCCCTCCTCCCTCCACCCCCCACCTCAACCTTCCTCCCTTTTTCCCGAATTTCCTCCCCTTGTCTCTCTCTAAAAGCAATGAAAAGAAAATGGCCTTGGGTTAGGATTTTTTTTTAAAACCTCTAACTTTTAGTCACCTATGGAGAACTAGTGTACGGCAACCAAGTTAAAGGATAATTGGCCAGTGGGGAGGCTCAGGAGTTAACTAACAGTCCTAGTTTTGCTAGTATGTGGCTATAATCAAAGGCTGAAAAATAATTTTAAATGACCAAATAAGCTTTTAACAGGCTGAATCTGCCCCAGTTAACAACTATAAACTCTGGATGAAATATAAAACAACGCCGAAAAACCTACTACCTAAACACACCAGAGAGCAACCAAGAGCAGGCCGGCTCTGGAAGGAAGTTAACATTTGAAAGAAGAAAACAACACTGGATGAATTTCCTGTTTTCACGGCTTCTAGCAGGAGGGCAAGATCTCAAGAAAGAGAGAGCCAGAGACATCTTCCCCTCCTAGTTGAAAGAGGAATTAAGAATCAATTAAGTGCACGTGGTGATCCAGTTAAGCAACCATTATTTCTCCACTTGGCTTTCCACTGTACAAAATCAGATGCTATTTTCATTTGTAGTTGGTAGTTCATGTGTTAAAAGAGAAGGAGAAGTCAATGTAAATCCAGGCACCCCTGTCAATATTAGATTGTCATCTGGCTTATTCATATCTTTGGCATACTGGGATGCCCTGAGGACTTGGAGCTCAAAGCCATGCTAGGTGTCCCCAGGGCCCAAGAGGCACAAGGAACAGCAGTCATAAATTGAGTCAGGAGCAAATTTCACAAGCACAATGCTGACCCCATCACTGTGGACTCACACTGCCCAGGGAGAAAGGAGTGGGTACTAAATCTGCAGGACTAGAAAGGTTTATTTTCTTTCTGCCTCAGGAGCTCCTAGGGTCTATTTCCCATCCTGTGTGGTCAGGCTGTGACTAGAGCCACATCCCTAGGTAAAGCCCTGTTGTTCCTAACTCACTCAGGGGAAACAAAGGGGCCCTTATTTGTCTCTCCTGTAAACAGCCATATCTGCAGCTTTTGTCTCATTCTAAAACCAAAAGCCGGTCATCTAAACTAACCCTCAGGCACAGAGAAAAATCTCAGTGCTTAAGACTGGGGTCTCTGGACACACCTACCAACAGAACAGCCTTTCCAGTGCCCCCCTTTGTTTGTTCCTTCTGCTTATTTGGTGCTTCCATCTCTCCATCTAACTGCTTGCTCCATTTGTGTTCTACTAAGTTTTCCAACTAGCAAATAGCTAAGCCCAAAACAAAAAGGCCAGGGACCAGCACACAGTAACAGAACAACAGGCTGTCTCTCCTGCTCTCCACCCCCTCCCCCAGGTTTGGAAGACAAATAAAGAACTCACTGTGTCATTGACCACCTGGGCTACTCAAACCTCTTCTACAGCTTGCAAGTGATGCCTTTCTGTGGACTTGGGAAGAATGTTCTCCTCACTCTGCAAATACTGTCAAGAGGTCTTCTTAGGCAATGTAGAGTAAAGCACAATGGTGGCCTTAAGAACTACAACACTCCGGACATTCTTGATTTATTCAGTCAGCATTTCCTTTCTGGTATTGAATACATCTTGGTTTTGTACACTAAATTCTATCTTAAAGGCCTAGTGAAACTTACAAATTAGGGCAACTCTGCAGTACATTACTTTGCTGAACCCCATTCTCCAGAGGAGTTCTTAACTGGAGTCCATGGTTTCCCAGGGTTCTACGGATAGAATATACAGAGTGATCTTGTATGGGAAAAATACTCACCTTTATTTTCAGCAATCACTCAAATTTTGTACTTTCTTCAATTGTGAATGTGGGTACCGGTTACGACTAAAGGCATAGTATTAGCAGTACCAGTAATTGTGTCACCAATTGAAATGCTGGATATTTGCATTTCACATTACATTTGTCTTAGATATCCCAAAACATCACTTAAGCTCATCATCTTGGAAATTACTATTGTTATTAGATTGCTGCTAGACCTTATTATTTATTGTTTTACTAATGAAATGTGTTTATTCATACTTGTATATCATAAATGTGTTCATGTTATTGATGGCTTTATTTTAATATAATTGCTTTCCTTTGCAATCCTATTGTTTTAAAAGACTGTTCAAAAGAGGCCATAGGCTTCATCAGATACATGGCACAAAGAAGATGAAGAATCCTTGCTATGAACTAAATGAACTGTTCATTATTTCCCCAAACATATCCTACACTTTATTTTGCCTCCAGTTCCTCAGACCACACCTGCCTGTTTGCATGAGCTACTTCCTTCTGCCTGGAAAGGTTTTCAGTTTTCCTTCTGTCTACACTAAACCCCTCCTCAGTCTCCTGGACCCAATCAAAGGCTTCTGTGAAGCCTTGACAGATTACCTCCAGCAAGAGCTACCAGTCCCTTTGCTATGTCCCCCCTATGCATTTCACTATCTCCATTTGTGTGCTTAGCTTACTTCTGGCAGTTTTTGTTTACAAATCTCCTTCCTGTATTAGTCTGTGCATCTCCCTAGGATTCTGAGTACCTCAGGATGTGCCTCCTACAGTGCAAGAGCTGGGAAAATATTTATTAAACAGACCCTTCCAGATCTTATGCAGACGTGAGCCTCATCAGATGGGTTGCTCTGGCATACTCCAAACACTCACATCCTTCATTTGCAGAGCCCAGAATAAGAGAGAGAAAGACTGTTCAATAAAGTAGTTTCATCCTCTTTTACCTAATTTGAAAATTACCTACCTTCACAGTCACCCGTCAGGCTAGGCTGGAATTCAAAATTCTTGGACTCCTTCAAGTTCCAGTTCAGAACCAGGTGGGTGAGGAAAGCCAGCCCCTGGTTAATGGCCCACTTCTCTTCTTCTTTCTTCTTTCTTCTTTCTTCTTTCTTCTTTCTTCTTTCTTCTTTCTTCTTTCTTCTTTCTTCTTTCTTCTTTCTTCTTTCTTCTTTCTTCTTTCTTCTTTCTTCTTTCTTCTTTCTTCTTTCTTCTTTCTTCTTCTTCTTCTTCTTCTTCTTCTTCTTCTTCTTCTTCTTCTTCTTCTTCTTCTTCTTCTTCACCTCATTTTTAAAATTGTTTTTCCTATTACTATTTATCCTCCTTATATCCTCTTCACCTCCAGCCATCCCTCTCCACTCCACAATCACCACACTGCTGTCCATGCCCAGGAGTCCTTTTGCTTTTGTGCTCAAGCCCTCTACTTTTAACCCCTCACTCACAGCTGTCAGCCTGCTCTCAATGAGTCTGTCTCTATTTTGCTTGGTAGTTCAGTTTGTTCACTAGATTCCACATATGAGGGAAATCATACAGTATTTGTCTTTCTCTGACTGGCTTATTTCACTTAGCATAATGTTCTCCAGGTCCATTCATACTGTTGCAAAGGGTGAAATTCTCTCCTTTTTTTATAGTCAAGTAGTGTTTCACTGTGTAGATATTCCGTAGTAGGTTTATTCACTCATTTACTGATGGACACTTGGGCTGCTTCCATATCTTGGCAACTCATGGAATGGGAGAACATATTCACCAATACATCTAATAAGGGATTAATAACCAAAAGTTATAAAGAACTTACAAAACTCAACACTGAAAAAACAAACAATCCAATTAAAAATGGGCAAAGGATATGAATAGATACTTCTCCAAAGAGGACATACAAATGGCCAATAAATATATGAAAAGATGCTCAACATCACTAATCATCAGAGAAATGCAAATTAAAATCACAATGAGGTATCACCTCACACCTGTCAGAATGACTATCATCAATAAATCAACAAAGAACAAGTGCTGGTGAGGATGTGGAGAAAAGGGAAGACTTTTGCACTATTGGTGGTAATGTATATTGGTGCAGCCACTATGCAAAGCAGTGTGAAGATACCTCAAAAGAGTAAAAATTTATCTGTCTTTTGACCCAGCAGCCCCACTTCTGGGAATATATCTGAAGGAACCCAAAACACTAATTGGAAGGAACATAAGCACTTCTTTGTTCATTGCAGCATTCTACAAGCTACTTGAACATAGCATTCCACAGCCACAAAGAAAATGAAGTCCTTGGGAGCATCTATTTGATTGAAACTGTCTTGTAAGTTTCCTCAATCTTCAATAAATCAGAGCAATCTGACCTGAATGAGTCTTGTCCCAGGAGATCCAGGGACAATCTAGGCACAAGAGTGGGTGAGTTCCTTCAGTCCATTAAAGGATGTTCATTAATGGAGTTTTTTGTTTTGTTTTTTTTTTTTAATAGCTTTGTGGAGAAATGATTCACATACCATCCACTTCACATATTTAAAGTTTACAATTCAATGGGTTATGCAATCACCACCACAATCTAATTTTAGAACATTTTTGTCCCTGCAAAAAAGAAGCTCTACCCATTTGCAGTCACTTGTCATTTCCCATCCTCCCAGCCCTAGTCTACCACTAATCTACCCTTTGTCTCTATGTCTTTGCTTATTCTGGACATTCAGGTAAATAGAATCATGTAAGGTGTGGTCTTTTGCAACTTGCTTCTTTCATTTAGAATGTTTTCAGAGTTTTACCATGTTGTAGCATCTCTCAGTACTGCATTACTTTTTATTGCATAGATATATGATAGAATAAGTTCCGTCACTCTGTGCACTTGGGCAGGTTATCTCTCTAACCTTCCATTTTCTCACCTGTAAGGTGGAAATTATATTAGTGCCTACCTGTAGAATTATTAAGATTAATATAATCTATTAAAGTCTAATATGGTAGGTACCATAGGAAGACCTCATTAAATATTAGGTGTCATACCCTCACTTTTAAGTTCATAATCTTCCTCTTAACTACCTATCCTTAGACTTCGTCAATATAAAGGGCAGCATGTATATTTTCACACCATTCTCTGTGCTTATACAAATTCAAAAAATAAAAATGCACATATAGAGATTTTCCCCCTATTTATTTTACTCTAATATACAAGGTCTGTCCTGAAAGTACTGGCAGTGCAAACTTTTAATTATATTGGCATTGGCTCGATACTTTCAGGACAGAACTCTTATAATGTACACCACAGGTGGCAACACAAGGCCCGCAGGCCGAATCTGGCCCTCCACCTTGTTTCTACCTGGCTGGCTTAACTGTTAAGGAGTCGTTACATTTATACAGTCCTAAAATTACATTCGGCCCTTTGAAGACAACCGCAAAGCTGATGTGTCCCCTGGTGAAAATTAGTTTGACACCCCTGCTGTACACATTACTTTGAAATTTACCTTTTTTAGACATGAACAACAGTGTGGTGAATGTTGAGGAGAGGGTAATATAAGGAGACTAAAAGGTAAAGAAAAAATACAATAAAGATTAAACTTTTTTTAAAAATTTACCTTTTTAAAAAACTAAAAAGCATCTGGTCATCTTTCGAAGTCAATACATGTATATCTAACCTTAATTCTAATAGCCACACCATATTCTACAGTCTAAATGCACCCCAATATAGTCAACATGTCCGCCACTAATGTACATTCAGATTATTTTCACTTGCCATTATTAAAATGCTGTGGTAAAGCTGTTAT